>JAHTLZ010004453.1:0-15636 GCA_023846285.1 Phrynocephalus versicolor
TTGTTGTTGTTGTTGTTGTTGTTGTTGTTGTTGTTGTTGTTGTTGTTTCCCCTCACTTCAACTCCATCCCTCAGACTTCCTGAGATGTTCCATCAGAGGAGGGATCTCGAAATTTACTTTATATTTTTGTTGAGGCAATATCTGGATGTCAAATCAATTGTGGATCTACTGAGAGTTGATTTTTTTAAAACTTCTCTTTTGCTGTATTTTCTTCTCTGTTCCACACAAAGTCATTGCAGCCTGCAGAAATTATTTTGGCATGACCTCTCCCTGATCTCATTCCTCATGGTAATTCACTGTTGCTTCTGGATCTTTCTGTGTAAACACAATGAAAGGAGGAAAAACAAAATGCAATAAACTTGTATGAAAGCATAGGAAAACTTATTTCAGTTGAAGTTAGAACACGCGACAGTAACCTCCCTAGTAACCTCCTGTAGTTGTAGTTGTTGTTGTGGTAGTTGTTGTTGTTGAGTCCTTCAGCCGCATCTGACTCTTCGTGACCCCATGGACCAGAGCACGCCAGGACCTTCTGTCTTCCACTGTCTCCCGGAGTTTGGTCAAATCCATATTGGTTGCATCAATGACACTGTCCAACCATCTAATTCTCTTCTGTCCCCTTTTCATTTCTCTGGATCACTTCCCAACCTCATACAGCATTTTCAACCATCCTTTCTAGGATGACTTTAAGAGTCCTAACTGTCCAAGGAGGTTTGGTGAGAGATGATACTGTCTGAGCGCCTGAGATCATCTTCTAAGACCTTTGCTGAGGTCTTCTCCATTCTCATGGCAGAGGATTTGCTGTGTGGCTTCATCACTCTGAACAGAACTTGTCTGTGAAGAGAAACATCATGAGCTTAAGTGTGACAGAAATGAAAAACCCAACGCTGTAGCAGCTACTTATGAATCTGTTAAAGCACATCTTAAAGGATAGTTGATAAAATGGAGCATGACTTTTATTCCATTCCAAGGCATTAGTCTCTTGAGAAAATGTGCAAGCAGCATGTATTTTTATTCCGCGTACCACCAAGAAATATATAATGATATAAGACATAGTGATGGAGCCCACATTTGTATTTGTTTTTGCCACGAGAGAAACCATCAACATTATTTCCTTGACTTTCACTGCTTTTTTCTTACTCCACGGTTTAGAAGGGAGGAAATTGGACCTATTAACAGTTTAACATTCAACTCTCATGAAGAGTGACAGGTCTGAATTGTGGAGACTCTGCTGCAAGCTAGAGTACTCTCCATCATGGAGCCGCAGTTCTGCGACACAACCAGTTCTCTGAATTTTAGCACCACAACACACTGGGCAAAATTCAATCACTTTAAATTTATGCTGGCTGATACCAAAGATGTCATTGTGTGATGTGGGTACAATTTAATATAAAGTAAGTGAAAGCCTCCAATCTTGCCATTTCAGGTTCCAAGGCTCCCTAGGGATCCCTCTTGCACCCGGGAATCTTTTGGGACCAGGGAAAGCCTTTAACAATCCAAAATCATATCTGGTGGACCACTCTTGGGATCAGAACTGCTGGTCATTTGGGGTGATTATTGGTACATTGTACAAAAAGCACAAGCTAGAATTAAGATTGTCGAAATAAACATCAACAACCTCAGATACGCAGATGATACTACTCTGGTAGCAGAAAGTAAGGAGGATGAAAGAGGAGAGTGAAAAAATGGGTTGAAGCTCAACATAAAAAAACTAAGATCATGGCCACTGGCCACATGGCCACTGGTCCCATCACTTCCAGGCATATAGAAGGGGAAGACATGGAGGCAATGACAGAGTTTATTTTGTTGGGCTCCTTGATCACTGCAGATGGTGACAGCAGCAATGAAATTAAAAGATGCCAGCTTCTTGAGAGGAAAGTGATGGCAAACCTAAATAGCATCTTAAAGATCAGAGGCATCACTTTTCTGACAAAGGTCTGGATAGTCAAAGCTATGGTTTTCCAGTAGTGATGTATGGAAGGGAGACCTGGACTATAAAGAAGGCTGATTGCCGCAGAATTGATGCTTTTGAGCTGTGGTGCTGGAGGAGAGTCTTGAGAGTCCCCCGGACTGCAAGGAGATCAAACCTATCCATCCTGAAGGAAATCAACCCCAAATGTTCACTGGAAGGACAGATTTTGAAGCTGAGGCTCCAGTACTTTGGCCACCTCATGAGGAGAGAGGACTCCTTGGAAAAGTCCCTGATGTTGGGAAAGATCGAAGGCAAAGGGAAAAGAGGACGACAGAGAATGAGATGGTTGGACGGTGTCATCGATGCAACCAATATGGATTTGACAAAACTCCGGGAGGCAGTGGAAGATAGGAAGGCCTGGCGAGCTCTGGTACATGGGGTCACGAAGAGTCAGACATGACTGAACGACTGAACGACAACAAGAAAGAACTTGCCAGTTGTCAAAACTGTTCAATAGTGGGATGGACTACCTTACAGCATGGTGGACTCTCCCTTCCTGGAAATTTTGGAGGAGTATTTGGATGGTCATTTGTCAGACATTATTCAGCTGTGGATTCCCTGCTTTGATGGTAACAATGGTCTAGATTTGCTGAGCAGAGGGTTGATTGGATAGAATAAAAAAATCAACATTTTCTGTGACTCTACTTCCATCCAGCTTTATCACTGGCTGGCTAATCAGACACGTACAATACACATACGTGCAGGTCTTCCAGCTATCCTTCTGATTGAAGATTGCTCTTCTCATATGAATTAAGCTGGATGACAGATACAGTAAGGATGCAAAGGCCTTCTGTGGTCAACACTACTTCTTAACTATGCTTGGCCAACAATTGATAGTGACTGCTCATTTTGCCTTCTGCTGCCCCCACAATGGTCCAATGGAGATATATTTGCACCTTGTGTTGTTGAGTCAATCCCAGCTTATGGAGACTCTTTCCAGCATTTTTGAGAGAGTAAACGGAAGTGGTTTACCATTCCCTTCTTCAGGGGGCAGCCTGGAACTGTGCCTTTTGTCCATGATTACATAAGGTGGATCTTATCACAGGAGATACAGTGGGACATCAAATATCCAACCTCTGGCTCTGCAACCAGATAGCTAAACCATTGAACTATCGAACTGGCTATCTGGTAAATATGGAGCCTTGTGGTGCAGTGGTTAAATGCCTGTACTGCAGATAAATCTGTGTTCATGACCTGGGGTTCAATCCCAGGAAGCAGGCTCATGGTTGACTCAGCCTTCCATCCTTCCGAGGTTGGTAAAATGAGTACCCAGCTTTGCTGAGTGGGGGCAATATGTAGCCTGCATACTGTAATTAAACTGTAAACCACCCAGAAACTACTTGAAGTGGTATGGGGTGGTATATAAGCAGAACACTTTGCTTTCTATCCATCCCATGCGGAATGGGCAAAAATTGTCCTCATCACTTTTTGTACAATATACCAATCCATAAGGTGAATGAAGGCCAAAAAAATACCAGCCTGGCTTCTTGGTAATAACCACTCAGACAGTAAAATGTATGATCAGAGCAGACAAATGTCTAGATAATGGTATTCTTGAAGACTTTCAAGGCTGGGATCTGATACCTGTTGTGAGTTTTGTGCTACCCCAGAACACAGAGAGAACTCGTAGTTCCCTGTGCTCCTTGCCCTCTAAAGATGCTGACCACAGAGCCTGGCAAAATGGCAGGAAGAAAAACTTCCAGAACATGGACAAACAGCCAGAAAAAAATTACAACAGCTAACTGAACTAAGTTAAGAAACTACTTAGGACATGAATATCCAAGTTTTCGGGTTGAAACATGTAAAATTGAGTCAGAGAATTAGAAATATTTGTTGATGCATGATATACGCGGACAACTGCACAGTTTAACCTGGAGTGCTTTCTTTTCCATCACAGCATATGCAAAAAACAAAAAACAAAAGACCAAAGGGAAGGGAAACCAGAGGCAAAACAAAAATCCGCCAGCCAGTGTGATGGAGCGAGCACCGAGGCTTTAGGCCAATGACACAGATTGCAAAGAATGAACCATCGTCCCAGTCTGGGTGCGCTGCCAACGTTGACATATTGGCTGACAGCATAATACATTTAGCCCTAATCTAATATATAACCCTGTTGCAATTAAAACCTAGCACATTTTAAACAAGGTCACATTTAGTTTTATTGACCATTGCGATGCAGGAGGAAAGATTTATGAAGGTGGCGCAAAACGCTTCAAGTGCTGAAGCAAATAGACGTAAAATATTTCCCGCTTGACAGACCGGCTGGGTAATTGTCCTTTTCTGTAGTAATGGTCCTGTGGAGATCTCTTTCCCCCTCCCTTTTCTCCCTTCTTTTTTTAATAGTTGAAGGAGTTATAGTTCGGTTCAGGAAATTCATGGAGTCATTATCACCCTGGTAAAGATTCTTATACTGTGGCTTTTCTTCTCAAGCTGTGTCAATGTCCTAGTGTAAATTTCACAAATATATGTTATCTTTGTCAGCATCTTCCTCCAATTCTTTGTTTAAGAGATACTCTGAATTAGGGAATGAAAGGATGTCCTTCCTTTTCTCCTTTATCATAGATACGTGCTTTGTTCTGTCCTGAAACCTAGATTTCCAAAGGTCTTGTTTTAATTAGAGGAATGCCTGACATTCTTCAACTAGACTCTGCACAATTTCCTACACTTTTTAGTTCATTTAGTTCTTCTTTCTCTCCCACCTTCTTCTTGTATTTCTTTGCTAATTAGTTTAGCACTGATTCATGTCTGTACATTTTGCTTGAGCCGGAGGGGTTGAATATTAGCATTTACCGGCACATGTCTTCTAAGCAGAGCTTGCAAGTCACTAGTTTCCTGTCATGTAACCAACAACGTAATGAATATTGACAAATGTGTTTATTAGAGATGGGCACGACTCAGAAAATTTTTTCGTTTTCGTTTTCGTTTTCATCTAGGGGTCCGTTTCGGCTCGTTTCTGTTTTCGTGAGCTAACTTTCAAAATTTTTTGTTTTCGTTTCGTTACGTAACGGAAACGAAAAACAAAAACGAAAATGAAAATTTTTTTGTTTCTTCCAATTTAGCTCCATTAAGTGCTTTTCCAGTAACGAAAAACGAAAATTGGCTCAAAATTAGTCATTTCGTTTCCGTTTTCGTTCCATTTTTGAACCATTTTTCGTTTTCATTTCATTACATAACGAAAACGAAAAATGAAAACGGAAACGAAAATTTCGCTAAGTTGTGCCCATCTCTATTGTTTATCCAGGATGAAAAAGAATGCTTTTGACACAGCAAGTTACCTGAGAAATGCAGTTAGGTGCTATGAGACTTTTCCCCCTACCTCTCTTCTGTGGCATCCACAGTATAAGAACATTGTATTTTTTTCATTTTCTTGTGTGAAAGCAAAATGCAACCAGAACCCACAACTGAGCAAAATATAATACTTTTAGTACACATTTCAAAAATTTTTTTGCACAACTTATAACATTTATGGGCAAAAAACAAGGTTGGGATGCCAAATACTGCTCATCCAAATGGCTTCGTCAATCTGAGGAAAGCTAGATGCAAGTCTTCCATTTTATAAAACTATCTTTCCTCAGATTGACGAAGCTGTTTGGGTGAACAGTGAAACGTTTCAATCTCTCTCTCTCAAAAAAGAAGAAGTCCAGTTGCCATGACTCGACTTCCAGATAGAGGGCTTTAGCTAGTATTTCAATAACTGTGCAATAATTTTTCATGCATAGACAGCCAACGCTCTCACGATTATCAACATTGACTTACTTTATCTGATTGATTTCTAAACCTGAGATAAAGGTAGGGCAAAGCTTGCAAAAATATACAAAGCCTAATTAACAAAGAAAGAAAGAAAGAAAGAAAGAAAGAAAGAAAGAAAGAAAGAAAGAAAGAACGAACGAACGAACGAACGAACGAACGAACGAACACAGGTCAAACAATGATTCAAAACAGAAAAATTAGCATCAACAGTTAAATCTGAAAATGTGCCATCAGTTCCAATAAAGTCCTGCTGGGATGCAACTATATCCTCTTGGTCTATCGGTCTTCAGGATTGGTGTGGAGAAAGTGGTGAGTACTGAGGGGCCAATGAAGAACACCCATCATGAAACCAGTCATGAGTAGACATGGAAAAGAATTTCACTGGCACCAAGATTCTCAATGAAAAGATCTATTTCACACCTATCAATACTGCCTTGCCATACAAATTTGCATGCTTAGAAAGGCCTGTTAAAAATGGAGAAATAAAGTATGCCTAAAGCCATTAAGAGATTTTAAAAATGTGAACAACTACTGATGCATATGATTGAAAAAGACACACATGCTTTATTCAGTGGGAGGAACATGTCCCAAAATGCTCACATTAAAGAAAAAAAAAGGGTAAATGTGCATACTAGAAAAATCTAATATGAGCAAAGTACTGAATGAGACTGTAGATGGGGTTTAGGGATGAGGTTGAGCATAATCAAGACAGATAATTTTTTTCCATCTCTGATGGAGGCTGCCTTAAAGAGCTTGGAAACAAAACATGGCAGAACAGCTGATGTTTGGTACCGGGGTGCACCTTCCAGAATGAAATCAACCAGTCTCTTACCTTATTTTGGGTTGTGAGGAGTTAAACTTGGTCACATCATCTTTCACTCTCCCTGCTGTTGGCCAATCAGACAGGGACGCAGGATGATGCAAGTCCCTGCACAGTTCCTGATTGGCCAGCACCAGGAACAATGAAACATGGCACATCAGAGGCTGCTTCCTTGTTGGAGTTTAGCTCTGTGCTACCCAAAACAAGGTAAGAGATGGGTTGATTTCGTTCTGGAAGGTGGGTCCCAGTACTGAACGGCGTCTGTTTTGCTGTGCCTCATTTCGGAACCGAAACCTTTCTGAAACGAAATGCCCATGTCTAATATCCAGCAATGACACTGAACTAGATTTGGGGACTGGGAAATATGTGTGTATATATTTATATACTGTATACATTTATGCTGCAAGGCTGCCCCACACTCACTGACATCAATAGGCCTTACTTTTGAGTAGATGCACACATCTTTTCTGTAGAACCTCGAACATCAGAAATCTATACATGCAGATTAAAATTAGATCAGATTAGATGGGCAAGATTTGGGTAGATTAGATAGATAGATAGATAGATAGATAGATAGATAGATAGATAGATAGATAGATAGATAGATAGATAGATAGATAGATAGATAGATAGATTATGCCAGTTGAACTTCTGCAGGACAAATCTATAACCCCTGAAGCATTAGTTCTTAGTAATTTCAGATGATTCGGTTTTGGTGCCCCAACAATGTACCATGGATTGTCTGCAAGAGTTTCTTACAGTTCCAGCATTGTGCAGGAACTGTCACCTTTGCTTGTCCTTTTTCTTTGTTCTAATACAGCAGGAAAGCTTTGTTTACCCAGGAACAGCCCACTCCTGGGAGAAGGCTCATTGATTCCAATTGCATTTGTGCTGTTGTTGGGGACGAGGTGAGCAGAGAAGTGTTTGTGAGACAAGGCTGTCACTGACCCCTGTGTTTGCCTTTTCCTTTGAACAGGGAAACTCTGGGAAAATAAATTGGCCGGCATACATGGGTCCTCCTCCCTCCGTATTCATGGATCATTTAGCAAGCCTTCATGAGCAACTAGCTAGCAAGAGGCAGTTTGAAAGAGCAAAAATGGATGCTATTTGTCTAATGAGGTTTGGTATATAATGGCACTGTTCATGGGCACTGAACTGCAGGCTTCCCTGAGAGGTATCTATTAAACAAAGCAGGGGACAACCATTACTCGAGACCGTCCAGGAGAGCAATAGATTCTGCGTGATGATGGATGGAGACAACATGAGATGGCATGAGGCTTGCAGGAGAATAACCTTTCCAATTCAAAGATCCCTGCTGGGGCGAAACATCTGAGGAATGTCAAAGAACTGGGGTGAAAAAAAATGTACACCCTTGTGAAGACTGAGATACATGTGCCTTGACTGTGTGTGTGTGTGTGTGCTTGTGTTTGAATTTGTAAGGGTATCTGCTAGGCCTACGTTTGTAACAGAATTTTCAATAGCATTGGCTAGAATCCTGTGACTGTCTGCAATCAGGCATGTGGGCAGGTGCACAACTGAAACACCCTGGCACTTTGTCTATTAGCAACAATTAGCTGGGGCAAGCTATTTAAATATTTCATTCACTTTGAAAGCCACAATAAGTTTCCTATAAGTTGGTTCTGACTTGATAGTATGTCAAAAAAAAAAAAAAAAAAAAACAGGAAAATGAAGGGGAGTTGGTTTCATTTTAGACCAAAATGAAGATCATCCACACTAGGGATGGGCACAAAATGAAAAATGAAATGCTGTTTCATCCTGTCATTGCACAACAAAATGAAACAACATGAGGAAACAGCATTTTGTTAGATACATAACAAAATGGTGGGTTTTGGTTGTTGAAATGAACCATTTCATTCCATCTGTAAGCCACTTGGGGGATGGAAAAAAGTTTTTTAAAAAAGCTATGGGCTTTGTTTAAAAAAAACTTTTCCCCCTCTTCAAGCTCCATGCTCCAGCTGATTGGTGCTAGGGTGGGTGGGAAAGTTTTTTGCCCCAACCCAGTGCCAATCAGCTGGCAGGTGGGGCTTGGGAGAGGGAATTATTAAAAAAAAAAAGCCCAGGGCTTTTTATTATTTATTATTTATTATTTATTTGTTTCATTTATATACCGTGCTATCTTCCTACAGGAACTCTAGGCAGTTCACAAGATAAAAGCACAAGTTTAAAAAAAAGTATAATCAAAAAGCGGGGGGAAAACCCTCGGCAGGATGGGGCAAGGACATGCGGGGAGGGGGGGGAGAGAGAAAAAGAGAAGGAAAAAAAGAAATTAAATTAGAGGTCACCATATGCCTCCTTAAAAAGCATAGTTTTTAAAGCCTTTTTGAAGGCAGGCAGGGACTGTGCAAGGCGCAGCTCACTAGGTAGATGGTGGCACAAAGTGGAGCCCACAACCGAGAAGGCACAGCTTCATGTGACCGACCTTCACGCCTCCCTGGGAATGACCTAAGTGAGCACGCCTGAGACTTTCGAGTGGGCTTGGCCTCAGTTGACCTCAAAGCGATACACTCTGACAGGTATTCAGGACCCAAGCCATGGAGGGTTTTGAAAACAAAAAACAGGACCTTGAACCTTATCCGAAGAGCAATGGGTAGCCAATGCAGGCGAGCCAGAACTGGGGTGATGGGGTCATATCTATGAGCACCCACCACCAGTCTGGCCGCCACATTCTGCACCTGTTGAAGTCTCCGGACAAGGGTCAAGGGCAACCCCACGTAGAGGGCATTGCAATAGCCAACCCTTGAGATCACGAGGGCCTGCACAAGTGTCCTCAGGGAGGACTCATCGAGGTATGGACGGATCTGGGTGATCCTGCGGAGATGAAAGAAAGCAGGCTTGGAGATGGCCATCACCTGGGCTTCCAGGGAGAGGGCCGAATCCAAGACAATGCCCAGATTCCTTGCCCTGTTCCTAGGCTGGAGGGAAACTTTCCCCAGACTAGGGAGGGGGCCATTGTACCTAGACTAGGGTGCCCCCCAAAATACTCCCCAACCACCACTTTCCAGCTCCCCCCCCCCCATTAACCATTTCGCTAGTGGTTTGTTTCAGTCAGATTTTTTGAAATAAATTTGTATGAAACAAAACAAAAAATTGGGGGAACGAAAGAAAACGAAACAAAATATACTTTTCTCATTTCCCATTTTGTGCCCATCCCTAATCCACACTGTTGCATTTCCAGTCACCATGTAGGTGTGTGAAAGCTGAAGAGCAAAGAGAAGAAAAGAAAACAATGATTTGCTTGAAATGTGGCCCGAGATGAGATCTTTACAGATATCCTGGATGGCCAGAAAGGCAAATAAGTGGGTCCTGGGTCAAATCAAGCCTGAGCTATCTCTGGAGATCCAAAATGTTGAGACTGAGACTGTCCTGCTTTGGGTAGATCTTGAGAAGGCAGGGGACACTCAGAAAAAAAACACAGCAATGCTGGGAAAGGTTGAAGGCATCAAGAAAGGAGGAAGATATCAAATACAAGATGGACAGAATCCTTAAAGGAAGCCAGAGGCTTAGGTGTTCAAGAACTGAGCTGGGCATTTGAGCAGAGATCAATTATTCATAAGGTGACTATGGTGGGAGGTTACTCAATTCATTACTATTTAATGTATTTAAAATATTTCCGTTTCCCTAAAAGAACCAAAGGTGGCTCAGTGGCACATAGCAGCAGCAGCAGCAGAAATAAACACCAACATGCAGATTCAAAATGGTTGTTTGGGGTTTTTCGGGTTGTTTGGCCATGTTCTGGAGGTTTTTCTTCCTAACTTTTCTCCTGTCTCTGTGTCCGGCAGCTTCTGAGGGCAGGGGTGCAGAGAGCTAGAATTCTCTCTGTCCTCTGGTGTAGAGTGTGAGATTGTTGGGTGTTTATAGCTGCGGGATCTCCAACAAACTCACACTCTACACCAGAGCACAGAGAAAATGCTAGCTCCCTGCATTCCTCTCCTTTAATGATGCTGGCCGCAGAGATGGAAGAAATGTTAGGAAGAAAAACCTCCAGAACATGGCCAAACAACCCCCCAAAACCCACAATAATAATCAGATCCTGGGGTGAAAACCTTTGAGAAGTCACACATATTCAAAAGTAGATTCCATTTTGCAAATTTTGGGAACTTATGATTTTTTTTTCAAAAGAGGAAGGCCTGAAATTAGGGATGGGCACAAAATGAAAAACAAAACGCTGTTTCATCGTTTTGTTACATAACAAAATGAAACAAAACAAAATGAAATGATGAAGCAGCATTTTGTTACAGATGAAACGAAATGGTCATTTTTCTGTTAAAATGAACCATTTCATTTCCTCTGTAAAACGTCACCGCAGATTTTTTAAAAGTGCCGACCCAGCTGGTCAGGGCGAGAAAAAAATAGCAAAACAAAACCAACAAAATATGAAACTTTTTTTTTTAAAAAAATGTTTCTTAATAAATGAAACAAAAAGGGAGAGGAGGAAATGAAGAATGAAATGAAACACCATTTTGGTGTTTCATGCCCATCCCTACCTGAAATGAATTTTTTCTTTTTTCTTTTCAGATCAGAAGCTACTTGCCTGATGAGGAGTGCAGCTACTGCCCAAGCCCTTCTGTTTCATTTTATTTTCTCTTTTATTTCCTTTCAGTACAACCCAGCCTGCTTTCCTTGCCCCGTCTCCCCAATAATGGGGATTGTCCTGGGATGTGACAGAGCAGCACTCTTCTTTCCATCTGCTTTGTTGGCGGGGGGACTTTGTTTCCATGAGTAGAGATGGGCACGACTCAAAAAAATGGTGTCCGTTTCAGTTCGTTTTCATTTTTCGTTGGTTTTTTGCAAATTTTTTGTATTCTTTTTCATTACGTAATGAAATGAAAAAAGCGAAAACAAAAAACGAAAAATTGCTGTTTCGTTAGCATTCTTTTCAGTTCAAATGTATTTGCCGCAACAAAAACAAAAAGCACAGCAAAATTTTTTGTTTTATTTTCGTTTTCATTTTGTTTTGAAAAAAAATTCATTTTCGTTACGTAACAAAATGAAAAAAATGAAAACGAAAACGAAAAATTGCTTGTTTTGTGCTCATCTCTACCCATGAGCTGGACTTGTTCCCGGAAGTGCTGTTGCTGCTTTTCATGGAGGGAAGTGAGACAGAGGAATGAAGAGGCAGTCTCCTCTTCTTTTCTCCTTCTTTCCACGCATCAATGACCCATTGAGGGCAATGGTTCATTTTGCAAAAGTGAAAAGCCATCTCCGTATCGCAAGGCTTCATCCCCCTCAACCCCTTTCCATATTCAGTGCACTGGACGAGCTTCGTGTGGCAAAGATGGAAAGAGATCGGCAAAAGTACTGTAGCTTAGTCAATAATTTAAGTAATTACTTCTCTTAGTGCTCTGCTGGCCAAGATGCACTGCCAGAAGAGACAAAGCAAAAAGGGAGATAAACATGGAGGTACAGCAGCAACCAGGTTAGGTCAGATCCAAATTTCTTCTAACTTAGGGATGTTGGGATAAAGTCAGCCTAGGGCTAAAGTGATCCCCCTAAATAACCTCCTTCATCCTCCAACTCTGGGCAGTTTACAATTAAAACAAAGCAACGGAGATGGAAAACACACACACACACACACACACACACACACACACGCACACACACACACCACCACCACCACCACCACCACCACCACCAACAACAACAACAGTATTAATAAAATAAGGAGGGTCAAAACCCTCCACAAAAGATGGCGTGGGCAGCGAGAGGGGGAAAAATTAAATAAAAAGGTCGCCATATGCCTCTGTGAAGAGATGGGTTTTCAGGGCCTTTTTAAAGGCAGGCAAGGACTGTGCTAGGTTCAGATGATTCCACAGTGAGGGGCCCACCAAAGTGAAGGCGCAGTTATGCGTAAGTGATTTCCGCGCCTCCTTGGGTGTGGCCACCCTAAGTGAGTGCGCCTGTGCCATTCTCGTGGGCCTGAACCCAGTTGACCTCTGGGAGATATGCTCCAACAGGTACTCTGGTCCCAAGCCATGGAGGGTTGTATTGGCTACAACACAGTAATACTATCATGGTCTTCAGCTGGAGGTGAGTTCTCACACAGGGGTTGGAGAATTCTCAGGCTGGTCCACTGTGGCACAAAGTCCTGGCTTGACTAGAGATGGACATGAAGCACAGTTATACAGAGTTTCAGAAGTTCACAGCTCTTCTGTGGGTCCCCTGGGTTTTCTAACCCCACCTGCTCAGCCAGGATCCCACTCATAGGCTGTGGTGTGGCTTTCCAGCTTATCTTTCTCTGGTGGATGCCCATTCAGAGGCAACACCCAGAGGAAGCGCGGATGGGAAGCTATGCCAGTGTATCTGCAGGTGGGGGCTCACCATAGGAGGTAGGGTTGGGGAAGATGGGGCACCCATGGATTAGCTTTGTGCCAAACTGCTGAACCACACCAAACTCCAGAACCACGGCCCATGCCCATTTCTAGTCTTGACTGGAACAAACAATGGCAAAGTCTTACATCTCTTTTAAGGAGGGAAAATACGTAACTTGTATGGTAAGAGGCTGCCTTTGGGACTCTTTAGTCTGGAAAAAAGGCGCCTGAGGGGGATATGATTGAGACGTACAAAATAATGCAGGGCATGAATAAAGTGGACAGAGAGACACTCTTCTCCCTCTCACAAAATACCAGAACTAGGGGACATCCACTCAAATTGAGGGCGGGGAGAGTGAGAACAGACAAAAGAAATTTTTTTTTACCCAGCATGTTCTTAGTCTGTGGAACTCCCTGCCACATGATGTGGTGATAGCATCTGGCCTGGATGCCTTCAAAAGGGGATTGGGCAGATTCCTGGAGGAAAAGTCCATCCCAGGTTACAAACCATGATGGAGATGTGTAATCTCCAGGCTTAAAACCAGGATACTTCAAGGGCCAGATGCAGGGGAGTGGTATCAGGAGACAGATATCTAGTCTCATGCGCTCTCAGATGCATCTGGTGGGGCCACTGTGAGATACAGGAAGCTGGACTAGATGGGCCTTTGGCCTGATCCAGCATGGCTCTTCTTATGTTCTTATGTTCTTATGTTCTTATTTCTTATTTATTTATTTATTTATTTATTTATTTATTATATTTATATACCGCCCATCTTCCAGATGGAACTCTGGGTGGTTTAAAGTTAAAATAAAACAATAGAAAAGAAAACAAAAAAGGAAAGAATACCAATAAAATAAGGAGGGGCAATACCCTCCACGAAACATGACGTGGGCGGCAAAAAGAGGATTTAAAAAAAAATTAAGTAAAAAGGTTGCCATATGCCTCTTTAAAGAGGAGTGTTTTCAGAGCCCTTTTAAAGGTGGGCAGGGACTGTGCTAGGTGCAGCTCACTAGGGAGATGGTTCCACAGTGTGGGGCCCACCACAGAGAAGGTGTGGTTGCATGTGAGCAATTTCTGCGCCTCCCTGGGTGTGGCCACCCTAAGTGAGCATGTCTGCGTCATTCTCATGGGCCTGGCCCCAGTTGACCTCTGGGAGATACACTTTGACAGATACTCTGGTCCCAAGCTGTGGAGGGTTTTGAAAATCAAAACCAAGACCCTGAACCTAATCCAGAGGACAACAGGTAGCCAATGCAAGCGGACCAGAACTGGGGTGATGTGATCAAATCTATGAGCACCCACCACCAGTCTGGCCACTGCATTCTGCACCCGCTGGAGCCTCCGGGCAAGGTTCAAGGGCAACTCCCCATAGAGGGCATTGCAATAATTGATCCTCGAAATCATGAGGGCCTGTCTTATAATACTCAAGAATTTTATTTGAGGTCACCCCTAACCTTCTAAGATACCCACCCAATAGTAGGGCCTTGTCTCATGCCTTATCCTATATTGCCTAAGGCACACTTTTATTGCATTGATTTATTCCCAAAGCTTTATTCCTTGATGAGTTTCTTGAAAACATTATTTCTGGGCGCATGTGCGTTCTTGTTCTGCCACATGACTGACAAGCTGCTGCTGGCCTCAGGTCCCGATCCTGTCACTAATAAGTCACCTGCTCAGCAGTTCAGCATGGCATCATTTTCTTTCTGGCTGAGGTTTGCTGCTACAAATAACAGCTTTCATATCCTGCCAGCATGGGACACACAGCATGCCAAATTGCATGTCTGGGAGGCTCGTGTTGTGTTGTGTTACTTGGCTTTACCAAATGAGCAATTGCAGCTGTAGGGATCATGTTAGAGGCCCGACATTCAGAGGCCAGGTCCACATTCCTCTCCTCAATAGCACAAACAGATGGTAGCCACAGCAATGGCACTATAAGGAATTAAGAGCAATGCCTTCAACCCTTCTCCTGTGGTGGCACCTGATGCCCACATTAAGCTGAATGGGCATTATGTTCCACCAGACTTTCCCTATCAGCAGAAGATCCAAAGTGGTGAAAATCCAAACATTCCTTCAACAAATTGCTCATATTCAGTCAAATACCAAATAAATTTTATGTGATCCCTAACTGGGTGGCATCACCCACATAACTAATCTGAAAAGAAAAAGAGTAGCTACTAAGAGAAAAACAGTAACGCAGTGCTTGGGGGGGGGGGGGGACAGCCTCCAGAGGAATTAATGATAACACAAACATGCATCCACATACCAGTAATTGCAGAGTCTATGTATTTCACACAACAGGAAACCTCAGTAAGGAATCATGAAACTCTGTGAAACTTCTTGCCTCCAGCTGAGGTGAGATTAAGAGGTCTTTTTTCCCCCTCTTGCTTGAGTTCTCTATAATTTGTGCAAAACATTCCTAGAGTTCTTCCTCCTTAAACAGCAAATTCCACACACACACAAACGAGAATCCCAGAAGGACTGGGTGTTTCTTGAGAATGGTACAAACAACTCATCTAGTGCTTCTGATTTCTAAATTGTGCAGCATTCACCCTGATGTTGATCAATTTGCAAAATTCATGCAGTACATTAATTCCACAATTTTATACAAAGGACAGACAATCTTTCTCCAAGCCAGACAATTTTCTACTAGCAAAAAGCCACCTTGCATTCACACACACACACACACACACAAACACACACAAACACACACACACACACAGAGAGAGAGAGAGAGAGAGAGAGAGAGAGAGAGAGAGAGAGAGAGAGA
>JAHTLZ010004454.1:0-15768 GCA_023846285.1 Phrynocephalus versicolor
TTGTTGTTGTTGTTGTTGTTGTTGTTGTTGTTGTTGTTGTTGTTGTTTCCCCTCACTTCAACTCCATCCCTCAGACTTCCTGAGATGTTCCATCAGAGGAGGGATCTCGAAATTTACTTTATATTTTTGTTGAGGCAATATCTGGATGTCAAATCAATTGTGGATCTACTGAGAGTTGATATTTTTTAAAACTTCTCTTTTGCTGTGTTTTCTTCTCTGTTCCACACAAAGTCATTGCAGCCTGCAGAAATTATTTTGGCATGACCTCTCCCTGATCTCATTCCTCATGGTAATTCACTGTTGCTTCTGGATCTTTCTGTGTAAACACAATGAAAGGAGGAAAAACAAAATGCAATAAACTTGTATGAAAGCATAGGAAAACTTATTTCAGTTGAAGTTAGAACACGCGACAGTAACCTCCCTAGTAACCTCCTGTAGTTGTAGTTGTTGTTGTGGTAGTTGTTGTTGTTGAGTCCTTCAGCCGCATCTGACTCTTCGTGACCCCATGGACCAGAGCACTCCAGGACCTTCTGTCTTCCACTGTCTCCCGGAGTTTGGTCAAATCTATATTGGTTGCATCAATGACACTGTCCAACCATCTAATTCTCTTCTGTCCCCTTTTCATTTCTCTGGATCACTTCCCAACCTCATACAGCATTTTCAACCATCCTATCTAGGATGACTTTAAGAGTCCTAACTGTCCAAGGAGGTTTGGTGAGAGATGATTCTGTCTGAGCGCCTGAGATCATCTTCTAAGACCTTTGCTGAGGTCTTCTCCATTCTCATGGCAGAGGATTTGCTGTGTGGCT
This sequence comes from Phrynocephalus versicolor, assembly GCA_023846285.1. NCBI lineage: Eukaryota > Metazoa > Chordata > Lepidosauria > Squamata > Agamidae > Phrynocephalus > Phrynocephalus versicolor. The sequence goes on from JAHTLZ010004454.1 coordinate 810, forward strand.
TCATCACTCTGAACAGAACTTGTCTGTGAAGAGAAACATCATGAGCTTAAGTGTGACAGAAATGAAAAACCCAACGCTGTAGCAGCTACTTATGAATCTGTTAAAGCACATCTTAAAGAATAGTTGATAAAATGGAGCATGACTTTTATTCCATTCCAAGGCATTAATCTCTTGAGAAAATGTGCAAGCAGCATGTATTTTTATTCCGCGTACCACCAAGAAATATATAATGATATAAGACATAGTGATGGAGCCCACATTTGTATTTGTTTTTGCCACGAGAGAAACCATCAACATTATTTCCTTGACTTTCACTGCTTTTTTCTTACTCCATGGTTTAGAAGGGAGGAAATTGGACCTATTAACAGTTTAACATTCAACTCTCATGAAGAGTGACAGGTCTGAATTGTGGAGACTCTGCTGCAAGCTAGAGTACTCTCCATCATGGAGCCGCAGTTCTGCGACACAACCAGTTCTCTGAATTTTAGCACCACAACACACTGGGCAAAATTCAATCACTTTAAATTTATGCTGGCCGATACCAAAGATGTCATTGTGTGATGTGGGTACAATTTAATATAAAGTAAGTGAAAGCCTCCAATCTTGCCATTTCAGGTTCCAAGGCTCCCTAGGGATCCCTCTTGCACCCGGGAATCTTTTGGGACCAGGGAAAGCCTTTAACAATCCAAAATCATATCTGGTGGGCCACTCTTGGGATCAGAACTGCTGGTCATTTGGGGTGATTATTGGTACATTGTACAAAAAGCACAAGCTGGAATTAAGATTGTCAAAATAAACATCAACAACCTCAGATACGCAGATGATACTACTCTGGTAGCAGAAAGTAAGGAGGATGAAAGAGGAGAGTGAAAAAATGGGTTGAAGCTCAACATAAAAAAATTAAGATCATGGCCACTGGCCACATGACCACTGGTCCCATCACTTCCTGGCAAATAGAAGGGGAAGACATGGAGGCAATGGCAGAGTTTATTTTGTTGGGCTCCTTGATCACTGCAGATGGTGACAGCAGCAACGAAATTAAAAGATGCCAGCTTCTTGGGAGGAAAGTGATGGCAAACCTAAATAGCATCTTAAAGATCAGAGGCGTCACTTTTCTGACAAAGGTCTGGATAGTCAAAGCTATGGTTTTTCAGTAGTGATGTATGGAAGGGAGACCTGGACTATAAAGAAGGCTGATTGCCGCAGAATCGATGCTTTTGAGCTGTGGTGCTGGAGGAGAGTCTTGAGAGTCCCCTGGACTGCAAGGAGATCAAACCTATCCATCCTGAAGGAAATCAACCCCAAATGTTCACTGGAAGGACAGATTTTGAAGCGGAGGCTCCAGTACTTTGGCCACCTCATGAGGAGGGAGGACTCCTTGGAAAAGTCCCTGATGTTGGGAAAGATCGAAGGCAAAGGGAAAAGAGGACGGCAGAGAATGAGATGGTTGGACGGTGTCATCGATGCAAGCAATATGGATTTGACAAAACTCCGGGAGGCAGTGGAAGATAGGAAGGCCTGGCGAGCTCTGGTACATGGGGTCACGAAGAGTCAGACATGACTGAACGACTGAACGACAACAAGAAAGAACTTGCCAGTTGTCAAAACTGTTCAGTAGTGGGATGGACTACCTTACAGCATGGTGGACTCTCCCTTCCTGGAAATTTTGGAAGAGTATTTGGATGGTCATTTGTCAGACATTATTCAGCTGTGGATTCCCTGCTTTGATGGTAACAATGGTCTAGATTTGCTGAGCAGAGGGTTGATTGGATAGAATAAAAAATCAACATTTTCTGTGACTCTACTTCCATCCAGCTTTATCACTGGCTGGCTAATCAGACACGTACAATACACATATGTGCAGGTCTTCCAGCTATCCTTCTGATTCAAGATTGCTCTTCTCATATGAATTAAGCTGGATGACGGATACAGTAAGGATGCAAAGGCCTTCTGTGGTCAACACTACTTCTTTACTATGCTTGGCCAACAATTTATAGTGACTGCTCATTTTTCCTTCTGCTGCCCCCACAACGGTCCAGTGGAGATATATTTGCACCTTGTGTTGTTGAGTCAATCCCAGCTTATGGAGACTCTTTCCAGCATTTTTGAGGTTGAGAGTAAACGGAAGTGGTTTACCATTCCCTTCTTCAGGGGGCAGCCTGGAACTGTGCCTTTTGTCCATGATTACATAAGGTGGATCTTATCACAGGCGATACAGTGGGACATCAAATATCCAACCTCTGGCTCTGCAACCAGATAGCTAAACCACTGAACTATCGAACTGGCTATCTGGTAAATATAGAGCCCTGTGGTGCAGTGGTTAAATGCCTGTACTGCAGATAAATCTGTGTTCATGACCTGGGGTTCAATCCCAGGAAGCAGGCTCATGGTTGACTCAGCCTTCCATCCTTCCGAGGTTGGTAAAATGAGTACCCAGCTTTGCTGAGTGGGGGCAATATGTAGCCTGCATACTGTAATTAAACTGTAAACCACCCAGAGACTACTTGAAGTGGTATGGGGTGGTATATAAGCAGAACACTTTGCTTTCTATCCATCCCATGCGGAATGGGCATAAATTGTCCTCATCACTTTTTGTACAATATACCAATCCATAAGGTGAATGAAGGCCAAAAAAATACCAGCCTGGCTTCTTGGTAATAACCACTCAGACAGTAAAATGTATGATCAGAGCAGACAAATGTCTAGATAATGGTATTCTTGAAGACTTTCAAGGCTGGGATCTGATACCTGTTGTGAGTTTTGTGCTACCCCAGAACACAGAGAGAACTCGTAGTTCCCTGTGCACCTTGCCCTGTAAAGATGCTGACCACAGACCCTGGCAAAATGGCAGGAAGAAAAACTTCCAGAACATGGACAAACAGCCAGAAAAAAAACTTACAACAGCTAACTGAACAAAGTTAAGAAACTACTTACGACATGAATATCCAAGTTTTCGGGTTGAAACATGTAAAATTGAGTCAGAGAATTAGAAATATTTGTTGATGCATGATATATGCGGACAACTGCACAGTTTAACCTGGAGTGCTTTCTTTTCCATCACACCGTATGCAAAAAACAAAAAACAAAAAACCAAAGGGAAGGGAAACCAGAGGCAAAAACAAAAATCCGCCAGCCAGTGTGATGGAGCGAGCACCGAGGCTTTAGGCCAATGACACAGATTGCAAAGAATGAACCATCGTCCCAGTCTGGGTGCGCTGCCAACGTTGACATATTGGCTGACAGCATAATACATTTAGCCCTAATCTAATATATAACCCTGTTGCAATTAAAACCTAGCACATTTTAAACAAGGTCACATTTAGTTTTATTGACCATTGCGATGCAGGAGGAAAGATTTATGAAGGTGGCGCGAAACGCTTCAAGTGCTGAAGCAAATAGACGTAAAATATTTCCCGCTTGACAGACCAGCTGGGTAATTGTCCTTTTCTGTAGTAATGGTCCTGTGGAGATCTCTTTCCCCCTCCCTTTTCTCCCTTCTTTTTTAATAGTTGAAGGAGTTATAGTTCGGTTCAGGAAATTCATGGAGTCATTATCACCCTGGTAAAGATTCTTATACTGTGGCTTTTCTTCTCAAGCTGTGTCAATGTCCTAGTGTAAATTTCACAAATATATGTTATCTTTGTCAGCATCTTCCTCCAATTCTTTGTTTAAGAGATACTCTGAATTAGGGAATGAAAGGATGTCCTTCCTTTTCTCCCTTATCATAGATAAGTGCTTTGTTCTGTCCTGAAACCTAGATTTCCAAAGGTCTTGTTTTAATTAGAGGAATGCCTGACATTCTTCAACTAGACTCTGCACAATTTCCTACACTTTTTAGTTCATTTAGTTCTTCTTTCTCTCCCACCTTCTTCTTGTATTTCTTTGCTAATTAGTTTAGCACTGATTAATGTCTGTACATTTTGCTTGAGCCAGAGGGGTTGAATATTAGCATTTACCGGCACATGTCTTCTAAGCAGAGCTTGCAAGTCACTAGTTTCCTGTCATGTAAATAACAACGTAATGAATATTGACAAATGTGTTTATTAGAGATGGGCACGACTCAGAGAAATTTTTCGTTTTCGTTTTCATTTTCGTCTAGGGGTCCATTTCGGCTCGTTTCTGTTTTCGTGAGCTAACTTTCAAATTTTTTTTGTTTTCGTTTCGTTACGTAACGGAAACGAAAAACAAAAACGAAAATGATTTTTTTTGTTTCTTCCCATTTAGCTCCATTAAGTGCTTTTCCAGTAACGAAAAACGAAAATTGGCTCAAAATTAGTCGTTTCGTTTCCGTTTTCGTTCCATTTTTGAACCGTTTTTCGTTTTTGTTTCGTTACATAACGAAAACGAAAAACAAAAATGGAAACGAAAATTTCGCTAAGTCATGCCCATCTCCATTGTTTATCCAGGATGAAAAAGAATGCTTTTGACACAGCAAGTTACCTGAGAAATGCAGTTAGGTGCTGTGAGACTTTTTCCCCTACCTCTCTTCTGTGGCATCCACAGTATAAGAACATTGTATTTGTTTCATTTTTTTGTGTGTGAAAGCAAAATGCAACCAGAACCCACAACTGAGCAAAATGGCTTCGTCAATCTGAGGAAAGCTAGATGCAAGTCTTCCATTTTATAAAACTATCTTTCCTCAGATTGACGAAGCTGTTTGGGTGAACAGTGAAACGTTTCAGTCTCTCTCTCAAAAAAAAGAAGTCCAGTTGCCATGACTCGACTTCCAGATAGAGGGCTTTAGCTAGTATTTCAATAACTGTGCAATAATTTTTCATGCATAGACAGCCAATGCTCTCACGATTATCAACATTGACTTACTTTATCTGATTGATTTCTAAGCCTGAGATAAAGGTAGGGCAAAGCTTGCAAAAATATACAAAGCCTAATTAACAAAAAAGAAAGAAAGAAAGAAAGAAAGAAAGAAAGAAAGAAAGAAAGAAAGAAAGAAAGAAAGAAAGAACACAGGTCAAACAATGATTCAAAACAGAAAAATTAACATCAACAGTTAAATCTGAAAATGTGCCACCAGTTCCAATAAAGTCCTGCTGGGATGCAACTATATCCTCTTGGTCTATCGGTCTTCAGGATTGGTGTGGAGAAAGTGGTGAGTACTGAGGGGCCAATGAAGAACACCCATCATGAAACCAGTCATGAGTAGACATGGAAAAGAATTTCACTGGCACCATGAAAAGATCTATTTCACACCTATCAATACTGCCTTGCCATACAAATTTGCATGCTTAGAAAGGCCTGTTAAAAATGGAGAAATAAAGTATGCCTAAAGCCATTAAGAGATTTTAAAAATGTGAACAACTACTGATGCATATGATTGAAAAAGACACACATGCTTTATTCAGTGGGAGGAACATGTCCCAAAATGCTCACATTAAAGAAAAAAAAAGGGTAAATGTGCATACTAGAAAAATCTAATATGAGCAAAGTACTGAATGAGACTGTAGATGGGGTTTAGGGATGAGGTTGAGCATAATCAAGACAGATAATTTTTTCCCCATTTCTGATGGAGGCTGCCTTAAAGAGCTTGGAAACAAAACATGGCAGAACAGCTGATGTTTGGTACCGGGGTGCACCTTCCAGAACGAAATCAACCAGTCTCTTACCTTATTTTGGGTTGTGAGGAGTTAAACTTGGTCACATCATCTTTCACTCTCCCTGCTGTTGGCCAATCAGACAGGGACGCAGGATGATGCAAGTCCCTGCACAGTTCCTGATTGGCCAGCACCAGGAACAATGAAACATGGCACATCAGAGGCTGCTTCCTTGTTGGAGTTTAGCTCTGTGCTACCCAAAACAAGATAAGAGACGGGTTGATTTCGTTCTGGAAGGTGGGTCCCAGTACTGAAAGGCATCTGTTTTGCTGTGCCTGATTTCGGAACCGAAACCTTTCTGAAACGAAATGCCCATGTATAATATCCAGCAATGACACTGAACTAGATTTGGAGACTGGGAAATGTGTGTGTATTAGAGATGGGCACGACTTAGCGGTATTTTCGTTTTCGTTTTCGTTTTCGTTTTTCGTTTTCGTTACGGAAATGAAACAAAAACGAAAATCGGCACCAACCTGGACCGAAAACGGAAACGAAACGACTAATTTCGAGCCAATTTTCGTTTTTCGTTACTGGAAAAGCACTCAATTGAGCTAAATGGGGAGAAACGAAAAATTTTTTGTTTTCGTTTTCGTTTTTTCGTTTTCGTTACGTAACAAAACGAAAACAAAAAAATTTGAAATTAGCCCACGAAAACGGAAACGGAACGACTCAGACCCTAGCCGAAAACGAAAACGAAACTTTTTTTCTGAGTCGTGCCCATCTCTAGTGTGTATATATTTATATATACATTTATGCTGCAAGGCTGCCCCACGCTCACTGACATCAATAGGCCTTACTTTTGAGTAGATGCACATATCTTTTCTGTAGAACCTTGAACATCAGAAATCTATACATGCAGATTAAAATTAGATCAGATTAGATGGGCAAGATTTGGGTATATATATTTTTTCATGCCAGTTGAACTTCTGCAGGACAAATCTATAACCCCTGAAGCATTAATTCTTAGTAATTTCAGATGATTCAGTTTTGGTGCCCCAACAATGTACCATGGATTGTCTGCAAGAGTTTCTTACACTTCCAGCAGTGTGCAGGAACTGTCACCTTTGCTTGTCCTTTTTCTTTGTTCTAATACAGCAGGAACGCTTTGTTTAACCAGGAACAGCCCACTCCTGGGAGAAGGCTCATTGATTCCAATTGCATTTGTGCTGTTGTTGGGGACGAGGTGAGCAGAGAAGTGTTTGTGAGACAAGGCTGTCACTGACCCCTGTGTTTGCCTTTTCCTTTGAACAGGGAAACTCTGGGAAAATAAATTGGCTGGCATACATGGGTCCTCCTCCCTCCGTCTTCATGGATCATTTAGCAAGCCTTCATGAGCAACTAGCTAGCAAGAGGCAGTTTGAAAGAGCAAAAATGGATGCTATTTGTCTAATGAGGTTTGGTATATAATGGCACTGTTCATGGGCGCTGAACTGCAGGCTTCCCTGAGAGGTATCTATTAAACAAAGCAGGGGACAACCATTACTCGAGATGGTCCAGGAGAGCAATAGATTCTGCGTGATGATGGATGGAGACAACATCAAATGGCATGAGGCTGGCAGGAGAATAACCTTTCCAATTCAAAGATCCCTGCTGGGGCGAAACATCTGAGGAATGCCAAAGAACTGGGGTGAAAATAAATGTACACCCTTGTGAAGACTGAGATACACGTGCCTTGACTGTGTGTGTGTGTGTGCTTGTGTTTGAATTTGTAAGGGTATCTGCTAGGCCTACGTTTGTAACAGAATTTTCAATAGCAATGGTTAGAAGAATCCTGTGACTGTCTGCAATCAGGCATGTGGGCAGGTGCACAATTGAAACACCCTGGCACTTTGTCTATTAGCAACAATTAGCTGGGGCAAGCTATTTAAATATTTCATTCACTTTGAAAGCCACAATAAGTTTCCTATAAGTTGGTTCTGACTTGATAGTATGTCAAAAAAAAAAAAAAAAAAAAACAGGAAAATGAAGGGGAGTTGGTTTCATTTTAGACCAAAATGAAGATCATCCACACTAGGGATGGGCACAAAATGAAAAATGAAATGCTGTTTCATCCTGTCATTGCACAACAAAATGAAACAGGAGGAAACAGCATTTTGGTAGAGACATAACAAAATGGTGGGTTTTTGTTGTTGAAATGAACCATTTCATTCCATCTGTAAGCCACTTGGGGGATGGAAAAAAGTTTTTTAAAAAAGCTATGGGCTTTGTTTAAAAAAAACTTTTCCCCCTCTTCAAGCTCCATGCTCCAGCTGATTGGTGCTAGGGTGGGTGGGAAAGTTTTTTGCCCCAACCCAGTGCCAATCAGCTGGCAGGTGGGGCTTGGGAGAGGGAATTATTAAAAAAAAAAAGCCCAGGGCTTTTTATTATTTATTATTTATTATTTATTTGTTTCATTTATATACCGTGCTATCTTCCTACAGGAACTCTAGGCAGTTCACAAGATAAAAGCACAAGTTTAAAAAAAAGTATAATCAAAAAGCGGGGGGAAAACCCTCGGCAGGATGGGGCAAGGACATGCGGGGAGGGGGGGGAGAGAGAAAAAGAGAAGGAAAAAAAGAAATTAAATTAGAGGTCACCATATGCCTCCTTAAAAAGCATAGTTTTTAAAGCCTTTTTGAAGGCAGGCAGGGACTGTGCAAGGCGCAGCTCACTAGGTAGATGGTGGCACAAAGTGGAGCCCACAACCGAGAAGGCACAGCTTCATGTGACCGACCTTCACGCCTCCCTGGGAATGACCTAAGTGAGCACGCCTGAGACTTTCGAGTGGGCTTGGCCTCAGTTGACCTCAAAGCGATACACTCTGACAGGTATTCAGGACCCAAGCCATGGAGGGTTTTGAAAACAAAAAACAGGACCTTGAACCTTATCCGAAGAGCAATGGGTAGCCAATGCAGGCGAGCCAGAACTGGGGTGATGGGGTCATATCTATGAGCACCCACCACCAGTCTGGCCGCCACATTCTGCACCTGTTGAAGTCTCCGGACAAGGGTCAAGGGCAACCCCACGTAGAGGGCATTGCAATAGCCAACCCTTGAGATCACGAGGGCCTGCACAAGTGTCCTCAGGGAGGACTCATCGAGGTATGGACGGATCTGGGTGATCCTGCGGAGATGAAAGAAAGCAGGCTTGGAGATGGCCATCACCTGGGCTTCCAGGGAGAGGGCCGAATCCAAGACAATGCCCAGATTCCTTGCCCTGTTCCTAGGCTGGAGGGAAACTTTCCCCAGACTAGGGAGGGGGCCATTGTACCTAGACTAGGGTGCCCCCCAAAATACTCCCCAACCACCACTTTCCAGCTCCCCCCCCCCCATTAACCATTTCGCTAGTGGTTTGTTTCAGTCAGATTTTTTGAAATAAATTTGTATGAAACAAAACAAAAAATTGGGGGAACGAAAGAAAACGAAACAAAATATACTTTTCTCATTTCCCATTTTGTGCCCATCCCTAATCCACACTGTTGCATTTCCAGTCACCATGCAGGTGTGTGAAAGCTGAAGAGCAAAGAGAAGAAAAGAAAACAATGATTTGCTTGAAATGTGGCCCGAGATGAGATCTTTACAGATATCCTGGATGGCCAGAAAAGCAAATAAGTGGGTCCTGGGTCAAATCAAGCCTGAGCTATCTCTGGAGATCCAAAATGTTGAGACTGAGACTGTCCTGCTTTGGGTAGATCTTGAGAAGGCAGGGGACACTCAGAAAAAAAACACAGCAATGCTGGGAAAGGTTGAAGGCATCAAGAAAGGAGGAAGATATCAAATACAAGATGGACAGAATCCTTAAAGGAAGCCAGAGGCTTAGGTGTTCAAGAACTGAGCTGGGCATTTGAGCAGAGATCAATTATTCATAAGGTGACTATGGTGGGAGGTTACTCAATTCATTACTATTTAATGTATTTAAAATATTTCCGTTTCCCTAAAAGAACCAAAGGTGGCTCAGTGGCACATAGCAGCAGCAGCAGCAGAAATAAACACCAACATGCAGATTCAAAATGGTTGTTTGGGGTTTTTCGGGTTGTTTGGCCATGTTCTGGAGGTTTTTCTTCCTAACTTTTCTCCTGTCTCTGTGTCCGGCAGCTTCTGAGGGCAGGGGTGCAGAGAGCTAGAATTCTCTCTGTCCTCTGGTGTAGAGTGTGAGATTGTTGGGTGTTTATAGCTGCGGGATCTCCAACAAACTCACACTCTACACCAGAGCACAGAGAAAATGCTAGCTCCCTGCATTCCTCTCCTTTAATGATGCTGGCCGCAGAGATGGAAGAAATGTTAGGAAGAAAAACCTCCAGAACATGGCCAAACAACCCCCCAAAACCCACAATAATAATCAGATCCTGGGGTGAAAACCTTTGAGAAGTCACACATATTCAAAAGTAGATTCCATTTTGCAAATTTTGGGAACTTATGATTTTTTTTTCAAAAGAGGAAGGCCTGAAATTAGGGATGGGCACAAAATGAAAAACAAAACGCTGTTTCATCGTTTTGTTACATAACAAAATGAAACAAAACAAAATGAAATGATGAAGCAGCATTTTGTTACAGATGAAACGAAATGGTCATTTTTCTGTTAAAATGAACCATTTCATTTCCTCTGTAAAACGTCACCGCAGATTTTTTAAAAGTGCCGACCCAGCTGGTCAGGGCGAGAAAAAAATAGCAAAACAAAACCAACAAAATATGAAACTTTTTTTTTTAAAAAAATGTTTCTTAATAAATGAAACAAAAAGGGAGAGGAGGAAATGAAGAATGAAATGAAACACCATTTTGGTGTTTCATGCCCATCCCTACCTGAAATGAATTTTTTCTTTTTTCTTTTCAGATCAGAAGCTACTTGCCTGATGAGGAGTGCAGCTACTGCCCAAGCCCTTCTGTTTCATTTTATTTTCTCTTTTATTTCCTTTCAGTACAACCCAGCCTGCTTTCCTTGCCCCGTCTCCCCAATAATGGGGATTGTCCTGGGATGTGACAGAGCAGCACTCTTCTTTCCATCTGCTTTGTTGGCGGGGGGACTTTGTTTCCATGAGTAGAGATGGGCACGACTCAAAAAAATGGTGTCCGTTTCAGTTCGTTTTCATTTTTCGTTGGTTTTTTGCAAATTTTTTGTATTCTTTTTCATTACGTAATGAAATGAAAAAAGCGAAAACAAAAAACGAAAAATTGCTGTTTCGTTAGCATTCTTTTCAGTTCAAATGTATTTGCCGCAACAAAAACAAAAAGCACAGCAAAATTTTTTGTTTTATTTTCGTTTTCATTTTGTTTTGAAAAAAAATTCATTTTCGTTACGTAACAAAATGAAAAAAATGAAAACGAAAACGAAAAATTGCTTGTTTTGTGCTCATCTCTACCCATGAGCTGGACTTGTTCCCGGAAGTGCTGTTGCTGCTTTTCATGGAGGGAAGTGAGACAGAGGAATGAAGAGGCAGTCTCCTCTTCTTTTCTCCTTCTTTCCACGCATCAATGACCCATTGAGGGCAATGGTTCATTTTGCAAAAGTGAAAAGCCATCTCCGTATCGCAAGGCTTCATCCCCCTCAACCCCTTTCCATATTCAGTGCACTGGACGAGCTTCGTGTGGCAAAGATGGAAAGAGATCGGCAAAAGTACTGTAGCTTAGTCAATAATTTAAGTAATTACTTCTCTTAGTGCTCTGCTGGCCAAGATGCACTGCCAGAAGAGACAAAGCAAAAAGGGAGATAAACATGGAGGTACAGCAGCAACCAGGTTAGGTCAGATCCAAATTTCTTCTAACTTAGGGATGTTGGGATAAAGTCAGCCTAGGGCTAAAGTGATCCCCCTAAATAACCTCCTTCATCCTCCAACTCTGGGCAGTTTACAATTAAAACAAAGCAACGGAGATGGAAAACACACACACACACACACACACACACACACACACGCACACACACACACCACCACCACCACCACCACCACCACCACCAACAACAACAACAGTATTAATAAAATAAGGAGGGTCAAAACCCTCCACAAAAGATGGCGTGGGCAGCGAGAGGGGGAAAAATTAAATAAAAAGGTCGCCATATGCCTCTGTGAAGAGATGGGTTTTCAGGGCCTTTTTAAAGGCAGGCAAGGACTGTGCTAGGTTCAGATGATTCCACAGTGAGGGGCCCACCAAAGTGAAGGCGCAGTTATGCGTAAGTGATTTCCGCGCCTCCTTGGGTGTGGCCACCCTAAGTGAGTGCGCCTGTGCCATTCTCGTGGGCCTGAACCCAGTTGACCTCTGGGAGATATGCTCCAACAGGTACTCTGGTCCCAAGCCATGGAGGGTTGTATTGGCTACAACACAGTAATACTATCATGGTCTTCAGCTGGAGGTGAGTTCTCACACAGGGGTTGGAGAATTCTCAGGCTGGTCCACTGTGGCACAAAGTCCTGGCTTGACTAGAGATGGACATGAAGCACAGTTATACAGAGTTTCAGAAGTTCACAGCTCTTCTGTGGGTCCCCTGGGTTTTCTAACCCCACCTGCTCAGCCAGGATCCCACTCATAGGCTGTGGTGTGGCTTTCCAGCTTATCTTTCTCTGGTGGATGCCCATTCAGAGGCAACACCCAGAGGAAGCGCGGATGGGAAGCTATGCCAGTGTATCTGCAGGTGGGGGCTCACCATAGGAGGTAGGGTTGGGGAAGATGGGGCACCCATGGATTAGCTTTGTGCCAAACTGCTGAACCACACCAAACTCCAGAACCACGGCCCATGCCCATTTCTAGTCTTGACTGGAACAAACAATGGCAAAGTCTTACATCTCTTTTAAGGAGGGAAAATACGTAACTTGTATGGTAAGAGGCTGCCTTTGGGACTCTTTAGTCTGGAAAAAAGGCGCCTGAGGGGGATATGATTGAGACGTACAAAATAATGCAGGGCATGAATAAAGTGGACAGAGAGACACTCTTCTCCCTCTCACAAAATACCAGAACTAGGGGACATCCACTCAAATTGAGGGCGGGGAGAGTGAGAACAGACAAAAGAAATTTTTTTTTACCCAGCATGTTCTTAGTCTGTGGAACTCCCTGCCACATGATGTGGTGATAGCATCTGGCCTGGATGCCTTCAAAAGGGGATTGGGCAGATTCCTGGAGGAAAAGTCCATCCCAGGTTACAAACCATGATGGAGATGTGTAATCTCCAGGCTTAAAACCAGGATACTTCAAGGGCCAGATGCAGGGGAGTGGTATCAGGAGACAGATATCTAGTCTCATGCGCTCTCAGATGCATCTGGTGGGGCCACTGTGAGATACAGGAAGCTGGACTAGATGGGCCTTTGGCCTGATCCAGCATGGCTCTTCTTATGTTCTTATGTTCTTATGTTCTTATTTCTTATTTATTTATTTATTTATTTATTTATTTATTATATTTATATACCGCCCATCTTCCAGATGGAACTCTGGGTGGTTTAAAGTTAAAATAAAACAATAGAAAAGAAAACAAAAAAGGAAAGAATACCAATAAAATAAGGAGGGGCAATACCCTCCACGAAACATGACGTGGGCGGCAAAAAGAGGATTTAAAAAAAAATTAAGTAAAAAGGTTGCCATATGCCTCTTTAAAGAGGAGTGTTTTCAGAGCCCTTTTAAAGGTGGGCAGGGACTGTGCTAGGTGCAGCTCACTAGGGAGATGGTTCCACAGTGTGGGGCCCACCACAGAGAAGGTGTGGTTGCATGTGAGCAATTTCTGCGCCTCCCTGGGTGTGGCCACCCTAAGTGAGCATGTCTGCGTCATTCTCATGGGCCTGGCCCCAGTTGACCTCTGGGAGATACACTTTGACAGATACTCTGGTCCCAAGCTGTGGAGGGTTTTGAAAATCAAAACCAAGACCCTGAACCTAATCCAGAGGACAACAGGTAGCCAATGCAAGCGGACCAGAACTGGGGTGATGTGATCAAATCTATGAGCACCCACCACCAGTCTGGCCACTGCATTCTGCACCCGCTGGAGCCTCCGGGCAAGGTTCAAGGGCAACTCCCCATAGAGGGCATTGCAATAATTGATCCTCGAAATCATGAGGGCCTGTCTTATAATACTCAAGAATTTTATTTGAGGTCACCCCTAACCTTCTAAGATACCCACCCAATAGTAGGGCCTTGTCTCATGCCTTATCCTATATTGCCTAAGGCACACTTTTATTGCATTGATTTATTCCCAAAGCTTTATTCCTTGATGAGTTTCTTGAAAACATTATTTCTGGGCGCATGTGCGTTCTTGTTCTGCCACATGACTGACAAGCTGCTGCTGGCCTCAGGTCCCGATCCTGTCACTAATAAGTCACCTGCTCAGCAGTTCAGCATGGCATCATTTTCTTTCTGGCTGAGGTTTGCTGCTACAAATAACAGCTTTCATATCCTGCCAGCATGGGACACACAGCATGCCAAATTGCATGTCTGGGAGGCTCGTGTTGTGTTGTGTTACTTGGCTTTACCAAATGAGCAATTGCAGCTGTAGGGATCATGTTAGAGGCCCGACATTCAGAGGCCAGGTCCACATTCCTCTCCTCAATAGCACAAACAGATGGTAGCCACAGCAATGGCACTATAAGGAATTAAGAGCAATGCCTTCAACCCTTCTCCTGTGGTGGCACCTGATGCCCACATTAAGCTGAATGGGCATTATGTTCCACCAGACTTTCCCTATCAGCAGAAGATCCAAAGTGGTGAAAATCCAAACATTCCTTCAACAAATTGCTCATATTCAGTCAAATACCAAATAAATTTTATGTGATCCCTAACTGGGTGGCATCACCCACATAACTAATCTGAAAAGAAAAAGAGTAGCTACTAAGAGAAAAACAGTAACGCAGTGCTTGGGGGGGGGGGGGGACAGCCTCCAGAGGAATTAATGATAACACAAACATGCATCCACATACCAGTAATTGCAGAGTCTATGTATTTCACACAACAGGAAACCTCAGTAAGGAATCATGAAACTCTGTGAAACTTCTTGCCTCCAGCTGAGGTGAGATTAAGAGGTCTTTTTTCCCCCTCTTGCTTGAGTTCTCTATAATTTGTGCAAAACATTCCTAGAGTTCTTCCTCCTTAAACAGCAAATTCCACACACACACAAACGAGAATCCCAGAAGGACTGGGTGTTTCTTGAGAATGGTACAAACAACTCATCTAGTGCTTCTGATTTCTAAATTGAGCAGCATTCACCCTGATGTTGATCAATTTGCAAAATTCATGCAGTACATTAATTCCACAATTTTATACAAAGGACAGACAATCTTTCTCTCCAAGCCAGACAATTTTCTACTAGCAAAAAGCCACCTTGCATTCACACACACACACACACACACACACACAGAGAGAGAGAGAGAGAGAGAGAGAGAGAGAGAGAGAGAGAGAGAGAGA
>JAHTLZ010004455.1:0-13902 GCA_023846285.1 Phrynocephalus versicolor
GACTGTGCAAGGCGCAGCTCACTCGGCAGGTGGTTCCAGAGCGAGGGACCCACCACAGAGAAGGCGCGGTTGTGCATGAGCGACTTCTGCGCCTCCCTGGGCGTGGCCACTTGGAGTGTACGCGCCTGTGACATTCTAGTGGGCCTGGCCTCAGTTAACCTTTGGGAGATACACTCCAACAGGTATTCAGGACCCAAGCCGTGGAGGGATTTGTAAACCAAAACCAGGACCTTGAACCTTGTCCAGAGAGCCATGGGCAGCCAATGCAGGTGAGCCAGAACTGGGGTGACTTGATTGTATCTATGAGCACCCACCACCAGTCTGGCTGCCGCATTCTGCACCCGTTGAAGTCACCGGACAAGGGTCAAGGGCAACCCCACATAGAGGGAGTAGAGATGGGCACGACTTAGTGAAATTTTCGTTTCTGTTTTTGTTTTTCATTTTCGTTACGTAACAAAACAAAAAATGAAAAACGGTTCAAAAATGGAACGAAAACGGAAACGAAACGACTAATTTTGAGCCGTTTTTCATTTTTCGTTACTGGAAAAGCACTTAATGGAGCTAAATGTGAAGAAACGCAAGAATTTTCATTTTCATTTTTGTTTTTCGTTTTCGTTACGTAACAAAACGAAAAAAAAATGAAAAATTTTGAAAATTAGCTCACGAAAACGGAAACGAAACGAAACGGACCCCTAGATGAAAACAAAAATGAAAACGAAAAATTTTTCTGAGTCGTGCCCATCTCTAAGAGGGAGTTGCAGTAATCGATCCTCGAGCTACCAATTGCTGCTTGGGTTGCCTCACACGTGACACATGTTTTCTGATTCAAGCCTTAACTTAACTGTGAATCCTGTCAGCTTTATTTCCCTTTTGAAACTGGGGAATGTGAGTGTTTCGTATTCTCTGCACAACCACCGCTGACTTTAATTAGAAACTGCAGTTGTGGCCATCAAATCTCTTCACTGATTAAAAAGAAGGGTAAATATAACCTTTTCCCATTGACTTGTACATGAGCTAACAATTTATTATTTGAAATGTCCCTCTTCAGAAACTGCCTGCTGTGTTGCTGTTAAATGCGCAGAGTCTCCTTAGTTCATTGGGAAAAAAATGGCCACCTAAACTCATAAGCTGAAGAGGGGGAAGAGGGCAGGGCAACAAGTGACCCCATGAATGAGTGATCTCCAAAATGTCTGGTCCTCAGGGGCGCTGCTCAGCAGCTGCTAACTTAATCCTTTAGGGACTCAATCCATCTCATATTTGGTCTTCCTGTTCTCTTTCTGCCGTCCATCATTTCCTTCATTGTTGCCTTTCCTGTCTTCTCATGATGGCCCCAAGGTAGGGCAGCCTCAGCTTCAACCTTTTTTGCCTCCAGAGAAAGTTCAGACTTGATTTGATCTCGGGCCTACTTGTTTGTCTTTCTGGCCACCCAGGGTATTTGCAAAGCTGCCCTCTGGCACCACATTTCAAATAAATCCATTTTCTTTCTGCCATCTTTATTTACCGTTCAGCTTCCACACCCATCTATGGTGATCAGAAATACACGACTGCAGATGAACTTGGTCTCCAGTGACACATCCTTTCACTTGATGATATTTTCTAATTATTTTGTGGTTTATTACTTTTCTGAGTCTCAGCATTCTTCTCATTTCTTGGCTGCACTCTGCATTTGGATAGATGACAGAACTATGGTACACAAAAATCCCTTTTTGGGGGGACTTGTTGTTCAGTCAGTCAGTCATGTCCAAGTCTTCGTGACCCCATGGACCAGAGCTCGCCAGGCCTTCCTGTCTTCCACTGCCTCCCGGAGTTTGGACAAATCCATATTTGGGGGAACTACATTGGGAATAAAACTTGTGACTATGCTTTCTAAGCCTACTGTACTGGGAAATTGTGTCCACCACATGTAGAGGTTCAAAGTTTACCCACCCAATAATAAAGTACGCTTCACCAAAAACATCTGGAATATGTCCCTATAGCTTTAGAACATATAAAAGTCTTTACATAATGTCCTTGTCCATCTACACACACTCAGTAAATATGCTTGGGGACATGTCAGGATCTACCATTCCAATATGTAGTCATTCAGTACTTAGATCTACACTGGCCAATGACCATAATACATTTATTATTATTTATTTATTTTGAATGTTTTCATCCCATTTTTCTCCTTGGAAAAGGACCCAAGGTGGCTTACAATAATGAGGGACAATATATAGTCCAGAACATTTACCACACATTCAAGTTAAGAACAGGGAGTTTGAAGAGGCATCTTAGAACATTAAAAGGTAACATTAGAGCTACAAAGAGCACACAAGAAGAAAAGAAAAAATCCATTATGATGGGTGAAAAGCAACATGGAAAACACTAGTGTTCTTATGAAATCAGTCAATGCAAACTAGAGATGGGCACAAAATGACCATTTTTCGTTACAGTTCTCGGTTATTCATTCCATTACGTAATGGTACGAATAATGACCGTTGCGATGGGGCAGGCTCAAACCAAACAGAACCAAGAAAATTTTCTTCGGTTCTGTTCGTTTCCATTATTGCCGTCGCGCCGTTTGGCGATGAAAAATGGAGCAGCGGAGGGAGGCGAGAGGGGGCTGTGATCCCAGCCCCCTGTCCAGCCATCTCTGATTGGTGAATGACAGCCCGCTGGGCTGTCATTCAACAAGCGGAGTGCAGCGAGAGGGGGCTGGGCCTGGCAGAGCCTCTTTGCCCCCTCCCTGCCAGAGCCGATGATGGAAGACTTTGCCGATCTTGCAAGAAGAGTCAGGATCCGAGCCCTTATGGGCTGGGCTCTGGGATCTCGGCCATGTGGCAAAGCGGCAACAGTGCAGCCAGCTCGGAAGCCAGAGTGGAGGGCATTGTTGGAGCATGGGGAGAAGTGCAGCGCAACCCCCACAGGTTTCTCGGGTCTAGGCTGGGGGGGAGTGCAGGGCAGAGGTCTGTTGGGGTGGTGGCTTGGGGTGGAGTGGTTCCCGGGGGGAAGGGCCCCAGTTAGGGCGGCGCTGTGCGGGGCTCCAGGGGTAGCGACTAGAGATGGGCACGACTAGGGAAAATGACGTTTTCGAGTTGTCGTGTGTCGGAGACAGCCCGTTTCGGCTCGTTTCCATTTTTCGCGAAAATTTGCAAAAATTAGTCGGTTTGTTTTTTTGTTTTTTCGTTGTCATTAGTACTGGTTTGGGGGGGTAGCGGGCTCCTGGAGGCAGCTGCAGGAGTCAGCCAGAGCCACAAGTGACGGACTGGCAAACTCTTTGCACCCGCTGCATCTCACGTACTTGCATGTAGTGCAATGCAAGTAGATCTGGCTTAGGGTTAAGATGGGTTAGCGCAAGGGCTAGGGTTAGGCTAGTTACGGGTGAGGTTAGGGTGAGTATTGGGGTGCACCTCTGGGTGCCTCTCTGACCCACTTAGAAGGACAGTGTACTGGCGTATGGGTTAGGCTTAGGCTTAGGGTTCGGGTTTGGGCTACGATTAGTGGGCTGTTTATGCCCGATTGGCACATCCCAGAAGTCTCTGTGGTCAACCTGGCCAAGTGGCCATGCGATTGGTGGAAAAATTACATGGTCCACTCCCATGGGCGAGCCCATCATTGTGAATGTGCAGGTGTAAAAAAATAAAATAAAATAAAATAAAATAAAATAAAATCAATTGAGACATTTTTTTTGCAAGAAAAACCCACTGCTGCTATTGTAAAAATTCAAGCATTTAAAATAGCTAATTTTCGCATGTTTCTGTGGTGCGTTGGTGGGGTTTTGGGCAACGATTTCAAAAAAAATTATTGTGGTCACCATTTTGGATCCCCTCGCAGTGCATGGCAAATGGATGTGCCCTCCCAGCCGGGTACAGTCAGCAAAACCTGGCCATGCGATTGGTGGAATGGCTCCAAAACTTTGCATGGTCCACTCCCATGGGCGAGCCCATCATTGGGAATGCGTAGGTGTAATAAAATAAAATAAAATAGAATAAAATAAAATCAACGGAGACTTTTTTTTGCAAGAAAAACCCACTGCTGCTACTGTAAAAATTCAAGCATTTAAAATAGCTAATTTTCGCATGTTTCTGTGGTGCTTTGGTGGGGTTTTGGGCAACGATTTAAAAAATATATATTGCGGTCGTCATTTTGGATCCCCCCGCACTGCATGGCAAATGGATGCGCCCTCCCAGCCTGGTACCAGCAGCGCAGCAGTAGCAATAGCCAAGGAGAGGGGGGGCGGGGAACCCCCCCCAAATAAAACACCCTTCTGGCCTGGTAGGTGCCCTCAGACAGTTTTCGCCTGCTTTTAGGGCCAGGAATCGGGGTTTTTTTTTTAACTTTTAAAAACTTTTTTTCTGTGCCTCTTGGCATCGCGCGATGCCAGGAACGACCACGACAAATCAGACCAAATTATTCGTTCGTCGGTTCGAGTTCGAGTTCTGGCGGAGTAATTCCCGTTACCGTTTCCGTTGAGTAACGGAAACGAGTAACGGAAACGGAAACGGGAATACTGCTAAGTCGTGCCCATCTCTAGTAGCGACCCGCCACCAGCACAGCTGGGAACCTTGTGAAGCTCGGGAACACTGGCACCGCTGGGAAGCTTGAGCAGCTGGGCGGCTGGGTGGTCTGCCACCACCAGCACCGAAGGGGGATGTGTGGGGGTGGGCAGGCCAGTGGGCCTCTGCCACTGCCAAGGAGCTTTGGGGTGGGCTGGCGGGTGAGCCATCGCCACCGCTGGGAAGCTTAGGGGTGTGCAAGGTCGCACAGATTGACTCTTCCAAGGGCGACCTGTGGCCACGGCTTCCTGTGCTTCCTTTGGTCCCCACCTTCCTTCTTTCCTCCCTCCCTTGGTCCCCACCTCCCTACCTCCCTCCCTTCCTTTTCCTCCACTTTCCTTCCTTCCACTCTTGGTTTCCACCTTCCTCCCTCCCTTCCTTGGTTCCCGCCTTCCTTCCTGCGGGTGGGGTTGCAAGGGGTCAGTGGGTGGGGCTTATGGGTCAGTGGGTGGGGCTTGCAGTGGGATGGCAGGGTTAGGGAGCAACCAGCCCCTGACACATTCTCAGCCACCAAATCTGGTCCTCCTTACAAAAAGTTTGGGCACCCCTGGCTTAAGGGATAAGAGATAAGATAGATTGTGAATCAGACTGTTTCAACTTCTCCTGTCTGGACATGCTCTATATCTATATTAGTTTGTGTGCATTCATACATGTGTGTGTATGTGCATATACCTACAAAGTATAAATGGGGGATCTCCAGCACAACAGGAGCTGTAATTGCAACAACACTCCAATTAATTCATGTGTTGAGCAGCAGGCACTAATTTTGACAAGCGGAGCTTAGAGATATTTATTGATTTCCATGTTGTGTTCTGGCAGGTAACTATGCTTTGCCAATGAGGTCTTGTCCACTTGCTCTGAGCCTGGTCTCAGACTTGTCATCTTCAGTTTGAACTAGCTTTCAGGTAACTACTGCTGAAGATGCAAGTGACCCTGAGGTTAATGGAATTGTGTATGTTGTCTGTGAGAAACCTATGCTGGCTGGTACCCAACTGAAGGCACTTGGACTGACAGTATGATCAAATTACCATTATGACCCCATAGGGAAAAATTATTACATTTTTGCAAGGTCCAGATAAATCACGAGGCACTGGAGATATGTGTGTGCACCCGCACATGCACGAGCATGCTCCATTTTAATTTGACCTCTTGTCCTCTGCCAGCTTAAAGATTTGTTGAGAGTCCAGCTAGAGGAGGAGAGATATGACAGTTATTATGTTTGTAAAAAGGCCACGAGATAGACAGATAATAGGTCCATCTGTATACTCTTACAGTCAGTTGATGTTTGACCTACTGAAGAATCTACTTATGGTAGTGACTGAAAAATCCACTGTAATTTAAGAGGAAAGGTCTTAGTTGCTGAGTTAGACCATTTCGTATTACTGGTTCATTTATCGATGCCCAACATATTTCATGGCCAAGGACCTTCCTTGAGTTAGTGTCTCATTCCTAACACCAGTGAAGCTTCCCTCATGATCCTAATCATGTTTACTGAGAAGTACATCTCATTGGTTTCTGAGATGCTTGCCTAAATGTCTGCTGAACACCACAGGTTTTTGCTGTGAATCACACCCATGCAGCCATCATTTTCTGCTTCAGTTAACCAAAAGACATCTTTTGAACAAGGGATTTCCATGTTCACTTAGGATCCAAAAGACAAGGACATGTTCTGGTTAGGAGCACATTCCTTGACTAAGGTTTCTCTAACATTGCTTCTGCTTTGATATCAAATCTGTCCGAAATTCACAAAATTTCTCACAATTTTTTAAGTAGGAGATTGGTCTATAAATCAGCTCTCCTCAGCTTAACTGGCAGTGTCAATAGTACAGCCCAAAAAGCAATATGATACCCACATTTTATTTATTTATTTATTTATTTAAGAGTAATTTTATGCCAACTTTCTCCTCAGAAAAGGACTCAAGGTGGCTTACAGTATAGAGGGACAATATACAGCCCAGTACAATTAAGACATCAAGTTTAAGAACAGGGAATTGAGGGAATTGAGGGTTATCTTAGAGCATGAGAAGAAAAAAATAACACTAAAAGAGAATGTGTGCAGCTACGAAAAGAGTATACATTCCATGTAATCATGTACGGTAGACCATCTAAAATTTATAAGCAGTGGAACTAACAATTAGAGATGGACAAAAAACGAGCAATTTTTTGTTTTTGTTTTCGTTTTTTCATTTCGTTATGTAACAAAACGAAAAATGAATTTTGTCTCCAAAATGAAACGAAACAAAACAAAACACCAGAAATTTTGTCATGCTTTTCATTTTTGTTGCGGCAAATACATTGAACTGTAATGAATGCTAACGAAAGGAGCAATTTTTTGTTTTCGCTTCTGTTTTTTCGTTTCGTTACGTAACTAAACGAAAATGATTTTTTGCAAAAATTCACGAAAAACAAAAATGAACCGAAATGGACCCCCTAAACGACAAACGACAAACGAAACACCATTTTTTTGAGTCGTGCCCATCTCTACTCACAATTGATAGCATGCTGTCAATGTAATGCCACAAGGAGAGATACAGGCACAAAGTTATACGTGGTTATAAACACAAGCCTACGTAGCTATGTATGGTAGTCCATCTTTCAGGGAAAGCTTGCCTGAAGAGAAAGGTATTTGCCTGTTTCCAGAAAGACAGACGAGATAGGGCAATCCTGGCCTCTAGAAGGAGGGAGTTCCAGAGTCTGGGGACAGCAGCCGAAAAGGCCCTTTCATGTGTTTCAACGAGATGTACCTATGAGGGTGGTGGGACAGAGAGGAAGGCCTCTCCTGAGCCAGTCCATAGAGTGAGATTTGATCTTTGAGCTAGCTCAGCTACCTGGAAGCTCATCTGTTCTCTGAGTAGTAGAGATGGGCATGACCAGAAAAAATTACTTTTGTCATTTGTCGGGACGGGTCCGTTTCGGGTCGTTTCCGTTTGTTGCGATAATTTTCACAAATTTGTCGTTCCGTTTGTTGTTTGGTCGTTTGTCGTTTCCGCCATAATTTAGCATGATTTGACATCCCAGGGAGCATGGGGGCATCCCGCAATCAGGGCCAGCACTAGGTGTTTTTGCACCCTAGGGGGCGGGCAGGGCGGGGGGCGGGGGGGAGGTGCGGGTGGGCGGCAGTGGCGGGGGGCATGGGTGGGCGTCGACAGTGGCAGGGGGGAGGTGCGGGTGGGCGAGCAGTCGGGCAGTGGCGGGGGGGCATGGGCGAGCGGCGATAGCGGCAGGGGGAGGGGCAGGGGGCGAGCGGTTGGCCGGTGGCAGGGGCCCATGGGCGAGCGGCAACAGCGGCAAGGGGAGGCGCCGGTGGGCAAGTGGGTGGGCGGTGGCCGCAGGCGGTTGAGTGGGCAGGCGGTGGCACGGGCCACAGGCGGGTGGCGGCACGGGTGGGTGGGCGACATCCAGAAGTGTCAGTCAAAACCTGGCCATGCCATTGGTGGAATGGTTCAAAAAATTTGCATGGTCCCATCCCATGCCCAGCCCACATGGGCAGGTCTAAAAAAATAAAAAATAAAATAAAATAAAATAAAATAAAATTAGTGCAACCTTTTACTGCTATAAAAAACCCACTGCTGCTACTATAAAAATTCAGGCATTTAAAATACCTAATTTTCACATGTTTCTGTTGTGCTTTGGTGGGTTTTTGGACCACGATTTAAAAAGAAATATTGTGGTCACCATTTTGGATCCCCCCCACCGCATGGCATGGACTCTGGAGACGACAAGGATGCCCCCCCCAGCCTGGTGCAAGCAGTCCAGGACAGGGGGGGAGGCCGGGGACCCCCACCCCAGAAACCACCCCTCAGGTAGGTGTCCTCAGGCAGGCATATGTTTGCCTGCTTTTTTGGCCGGGAGTCGAGTTTTTTTTGTTTTTGTTTTTACTTTTTAAAACTTTTTCTGTGCTGCTTGCCAATGGCATTGCGTGATCGCCGCGATGCCATAAATGACAACGAAAAACCCGACCAAATTATTCTTTTGTTGGTTTGAGTTTGAGTTCAGACGGCTTAATTATAGTTACCGTTTCCGTTATGTAACGGAAACGACAACCGAAAATGGAAACGACAATTTCGCCGAGTCGTGCCCATGTCTATTGAGTAGCTTTGGAAAACAGAAGCTAAAATTCAGTATTAAAAAGTGAAATACAATCACTGTATCCTCTAGACTTCCCACATCATGCTTGACATTTTTGTCTTCCGCAGAGGTGATGAACTAAAAATAGCTGGAGATCCATATTAAACCCTTCAGCCGAATATGAATTGGATGGAGTGAGGTTTTTTTTTTTTACTACCATGTGATGCCAGAGGATTCTGGACAGCTTCCTGTTTAGCTGGTGATCTAAAACTATTCCAAGATCCTTCTCACTTGTAGCATTGTTGAGCAAAGAACATAAGAACATAAGAACATAAGAAGAGCCATGCTGGATCAGGCCAAAGGCCCATCTAGTCCAGCTTCCTGTATCTCACAGCGGCCCCACCAGATGCATCTGGGAGCTCATGAGACTAGATATCTGTCTCCTGATACCACTCTCCTGCATCTGGCCCTTGAAGTACCCTGGTTTAAAGCCTGGAGACTACACATCTCCATCATGGTCTGTAACCTGTGATGGACTTTTCCTCCAGGAATCTGTCCAGTCCCCTTTTGAAGGCATCCAGGTCAGGTGCCATCACCACATTGTGTGGCAGGGAATTCCATAGACTTACAACGCAGTGGGTGAAAAAATATTTTCTTTTGTCAGTTTTTACTCTCCCAGCCCTCAATTTGAGTGTATGTCCCCTAGTTCTGGTATTTTGGGAGAGGGAGAAGAGCTTCCCTCTATCCACTTTACTCATACCCTGCATTATTTTGTATGTCTCAATCATATCCCCCCTCAGGCGCCTTTTTTCCAGACTAAAGAGGCCCAAATGTTCTAGCCTTTCTTCATAAGGGAGGTGCCCCAGCCCACTAATCATTTTAGTCGCCCTCTTCTGCACCTTTTCCAGTTCCACTATGTCCATCTTGTAACTGTGTGTTTCTCTCCTTTTTCTGTAAAACTTTGCACTTACCCCTGTTAAATTTCAACTTGCTGTTTTTTGCCCAGTGCTCAAGCCTCTCAGGATCTTTTTCCATTTCCCCCCCAGGGCATTCTCTGTTCCACTCCATTTTGAGTTGGCAAAATTAATAAGCATTCCCAGTATCCAAGTCGTTAATAAAGATGTTGACCAGCATGCAGCCCAGGGCTGAGCCTTCTGGTACCCCACTTCATTAAGTATGGAAAAGAAATTCAGGAACTGTTGGCCCTGAAAGATGCATGGGACCCGTATATGAATCTCATATTTCTCATGACAGATAGATAATTGTATTTGATAGAGAACAAATATAAATCTAAGGCTTAAAATCAGTGAAAGAGATGTCGACCACACATGCCACATGGTTCTCTGAAGGGAGGCCTAAATGTCACGTTCAAGCTGTCTAATATAATGGTCTTCCAGGTTCTTCACTTTTCTTTGTGTCACCAGCTGCAGTGGTGAAACCCTGAAGGTATATAAACTTCATAAGAACACAGCTCAGCTCTTGGTTTTAGAGAAGCACCTATGTGAGTGAATAAACAGGCCTTCTTCCATTTACTGAAAGTATGACCAAAGTAGGAGGGGAGGATGGACTCCCTTTCTGGCAACTGAGGCCAAGAAGCCAATATTTTAACAAGATAGTATTTGCTGTCCCTAATTCTTTGTCCAAATTCTAGAAAACCACCCCATGGCACTTAAAGCATACTCTGGCCAATTTACAAGGTAATTGTTAATTACAGCCTACGAGGGATGGGCACCAAACGAAAAACAGAATGCTCATTCATTGGTTTGTTATGTAACAAAACGGAACAAAAAAAACGGGGAAGCAGCTTTCCATTATTAATGAAATACACTGGCATTTTTAGTTTAAAATGAACCAATTTGTTTCTCTGTAAAACAGCTCCTCTGGGCTAAAAAAAAAAAAACCCAGGTATTATTATTTTTAAAAAATATTCAATGGAAAATTACTGATCTCGGGCATGCGAATGGCAGGTTTCTCTTCACCAAGTGATTTTAGAAACTTTAGGGTTTCTGGGAACAGAGATATTAAGTTCCAAAGGAGGTGGGAGTGCTTAATGAATGGAGTGTGTCCAGCGTGCTTTACCAATTTAAGGGCTACTTGACAGTTTCCCCTGTCTATGGTAAAGCACGCTTATTGAAGACACACATTCAATAATTGAAACCTTCACTTTTCCCTGCCCCCAGAAACCCTACCTTTCCAAATTTCAAAGGATCCCCTAAAATTGCTCGGGAAAGCTAGCCCTGTTACAGTAGAAAATATTGATCCCGGGCATATACAGCATAGGAAAAATATGCTGTAGAAAATACAGATCCCATCCATGTATCTCCCCCAAAGTGACAGCGCTAGCTTCCTCAAGCAATTTTAGAGGACCATTTGAAATTTGGAAAAGTTGGGTTTCTGGGGACAGAAATATTAAACTCCAAATGAGGTGGGGGCACCTAATTGAATGAGTGCTTTTGGCACACTTTAACATAGAGAGGGGAAACTGTCAATTAACCTTATAATTAGTAAAGCGCACTGGACACACTCTTTCCATTAAGCACCCCCACCTCCTTTGGAGTTTAATATCTCTGCCCCCAGGGAACCTAACTTTTCCAAATTTCAAGGGATCCCCTAAAATCACCTGGGGAAGAGAAGCATGCCTGAGATCAGTAATTTTCCACTGAATATTTTTTTTAAAAAATATTTTAAATCCCCTCAGCGCGCTGGTCCACACTCCTTCAATTAAGTTCCCCTGCAGCCCCTTTGAAGCTTAATAATTCCCTTCCCTGTACCCCAAACCTCTCCAAATTGGGGGTGCTTCAAGGGAAGAGCTTGAGGAAGCTCCGTTGTAATTTCCACACTGCTAGCTGCCTGGGATCACTATTTTCAAGCACACAACATAACAATTCTATTTTTTCTTGGGCACTCCCTTTGAAGTTGAATAACTCAGCCCCCTAAACCACAAATATCTCCACATTTGGAGGGCTTAAAGGGGAGAATCCAAGGAAGGTGCACAGCAAATTTGGTGTCTCTAGGACCCAGGGGACCCATTTTATAGAATAACAAATTGATTTGTTACTGGTTCATTTTATACATTTTTTTAAAAAAAAATTGTTTCTAATGAAACAAAACGAATCATGGGGGACGAAAGAATCTCAATTTTTCCCTTTCATGCCCATCTCTACAGGCTACATATCCCCCCCGCCCCACAAGTTGGATACTCATTTTACCAAAAGATCTATGTATGGTTAAAAAGACTCTGTTAGGGTATAACAGTAAAGTAACTAACAATTGTAAGTAAGTTGCTTAAGAGTTTGTAACTGCAGTAAACCAGTCAGGGATCAGCTGTCTGAAATGTGTAATCAACTGAGTATATAGTGGTTAGCAAGTGTGGGTAACACTTGATCACTTCATCCCAATCTCCTGATGATGATCCATGCTGCTACAGGTCTCTGCTGAAGAACTCTGTGACTGCAAGAAGGAATGCTGAAGAAAGCTGTTTATGTTATATTGTTATTTTGCCAAGTTATTCTTTGTAAATAAAACTCTGCCAGGAAAAAAAACCCATAACAGACTCCTCCTCAAATGGTAACCCTCCCAGTGTGGAGGAATGTATAGAAGAGGATGGAGTATGGCAGTCTGGTTCTTCTCCATCTCGAAGTTAATGGAACTCAAGCAATGAACTGTGTCTGCTAAGAATAATAGAGAATGTCTGTATCACCCCACCTCAACCCAGTATATTTTGATGGCTTCTGTCCATATTTTCCCCTGATGTCCATGTGGTCTGCCCACATGTGCTTTCAAACAGTTAGTTTCAGCCATTAACAATGGCTTAGCTATGCACCTGAGCCATTATCACAAGCTGAAGATGACAGGGAGGAGCTGCCTGTGACGGCATGCAAACTGTAGAGACCAAGAACAGAAAAGATGCAGCTGCAAGAAAAGTTATTGAAACAAAACAAAACAAAACAAAGGTGGTAGGCAGCAACAGCTGGGTTTGTATCAGGTCCATCTGAAGAATCCATGTTAATTTCCCAGAATGCCTTGAAGTGCAGCTACATGGTACCATTGCAGGTTACAATGATTTCCAGTCCATCCATAACTAATTGGAGTGCTGCTCTTTGTTTTCTAAGGGATACATGGCACGTCTGGTAGTGGTGTAGCTACCTGAAGGTGCTGTAGGCCAGGCTGTCCAACCTTGAACTGCCTGCAGTCTACTTTAAACTGCCAAATGTCCCCACCGTTTATTTACAGAAGCATTTGTGCACGTGAACCACCCAGCCAGCAGCTCAAGGAAGTAGCACAGGTCCTGGCCATGGCTCCTTGCTTTGCCAGTGCTCCAGATTTAGGAAGGCAGAGACTCCTAAGGAACAGCTGAGCTAGGGGTGGGGCGGAGCGGCAAAAGGTAAGGTAAGGGGACAAATCTGAACCTAATGTCTGGGCGGGCAGGCAGGCCAAAAATGTTTTCTTCCCCAAACATGCTGCCATTGGCAACAGATCAGGAGGCTGGTGGGGCCCTGGAGGGCTACTTCTAATGGCCCCACAGGATAATGGTCGCCCACCGTCACCACATTGTGCAGGTCTGCCGTAGGCTAATGCCAGGTTAGGTGGTGCTTGTATTTTTGACCCTAAAGAGACCACAGAATTTCAGAAGTGAAGGCAGCACATGGCATGAAGGGAGGAGCTACATGTGCAGATACTGATGTGACTTGTTTTTGAACCAAATTTGACTCCCTGGCTGTACCTGTTGTAAAATTGATGAGATTTGCTGATCTTGGTTTTGTTTCCCTGTCCTCCCAGTAGAAAGTGGGCACATTTTGGGAGAGCTAGTTTCCATGCAAATGTGCAATAATGGAAAATGTGATATGTGTTTTCTTTATGGATATCTCTGCTAGATAATCTTGAAAGCCTGTGGTGTACACAGAGTTATCTTGCCTTCCAGGGGAGGGTATCTCAACATTAACATAACAAAACAGCCCATCATTGCTTTCAGCTAACAGGAGCTTTGCAAAAAGGATGCTTCTAATTTGTACACAGTATTCCTTCCTCATCCCCCCCCCAAAAAAAAAACACATGCCAAATGCTCCCTGCTCCCATCTCCTTTAGTTTCTCAGCTATGCACCAGAAGTGGTTGATGAATACCAGCAGTATGTCTCATAATGCTGAGATGGCCAGATTAAGGGGAAAATATCAGGAGCAAAAAGTGTGTGTTTGTTTTTCATATTTCTGAGAAAACTTAAATCTTCCCTTCCAGGACTACAATCTCAGTCTAATTCAGTGAGAGATGTTGTTGCTGCCATTTTAGAAAACTGCAGGAACA
>JAHTLZ010004456.1:0-12920 GCA_023846285.1 Phrynocephalus versicolor
GACTGTGCAAGGCGCAGCTCACTCGGCAGGTGGTTCCAGAGCGAGGGGCCCACCACAGAGAAGGCGCGGTTGTGCATGAGCGACTTCTGCGCCTCCCTGGGCGTGGCCACTTGGAGTGTGTGCGCCTGTGACATTCTAGTGGGCCTGGCCTCAGTTAACCTTTGGGAGATACACTCCAACAGGTATTCAGGACCCAAGCCGTGGAGGGATTTGTAAACCAAAACCAGGACCTTGAACCTTGTCCAGAGAGCCATGGGCAGCCAATGCAGGCGAGCCAGAACTGGGGTGATTTGATTGTATCTATGAGCACCCACCACCAGTCTGGCTGCCGCGTTCTGCACCCGTTGAAGTCACCGGGCAAGGGTCAAGGGCAACCCCACATAGAGGGAGTAGAGATGGGCACGACTTAGTGAAATTTTCGTTTCTGTTTTTGTTTTTCATTTTTGTTACGTAACAAAACAAAAAATGAAAAACGGTTCAAAAATGGAACGAAAACGGAAACGAAACGACTAATTTTGAGCCGTTTTTCATTTTTCGTTACTGGAAAAGCACTTAATGGAGCTAAATGTGAAGAAACGCAAGAATTTTCATTTTCATTTTTGTTTTTCGTTTTCGTTACGTAACAAAACGAAAACAAAAATGAAAAATTTTGAAAATTAGCTCACGAAAATGGAAACGAAACAAAACAGACCCCTAGATGAAAACGAAAACGAAAATGAAAAATTTTTCTGAGTCATGCCCATCTCTAAGAGGGAGTTGCAGTAATCGATCCTAGAGCTACCAATTGATGCTTGGGTTGCCTCACACGTGACACATGTTTTCTGATTCAAGCCTTAACTGTGAATCCTGTCAGCTTTATTTCCCTTTTGAAACTGGGGGACGTGAGTGTTTCGTATTCTCTGCACAACCACTGCTGACTTTAATTAGAAACTGCAGTTGTGGCCATCAAATCTCTTCACTGATTAAAAAGAAGGGTAAATATAACCTTTTCCCATTGACTTGTACATGAGCTAACAATTTATTATTTGAAATGTCCCTCTTCAGAAACTGCCTGCTGTGTTGCTGTTAAATGCGCAGAGTCTCCTTAGTTCATTGGGGAAAAAATGGCCACCTAAACTCATAAGGTGAAGAGGGGGAAGAGGGCAGGGCAACAAGTGACCCCATGAATGAGTGATCTCCAAAATGTCTGGTCCTCAGGGGCGCTGCTCAGCAGCTGCTAACTTAATCCTTTAGGGACTCGATCCATCTCATATTTGGTCTTCCTGTTCTCTTTCTGCCGTCCATCATTTCCTTCATTGTTGCCTTTCCTGTCTTCTCATGATGGCCCCAAGGTAGGGCAGCCTCAGCTTCAACCTTTTTTGCCTCCAGAGAAAGTTCAGGCTTGATTTGATCTCAGGCCTACTTGTTTGTCTTTCTGGCCACCCAGGGTATTTGCAAAGCTGCCCTCTGGCACCACATTTCAAATAAATCCATTTTCTTTCTGCCATCTTTATTTACCGTTCAGCTTCCACACCCATCCATGGTGATCAGAAATACACGACTGCAGATGAACTTGGTCTCCAGTGACACATCCTTTCACTTGATGATATTTTCTAATTATCTTGCTGTTTATTACTTTTCTGAGTCTCAGCATTCTTCTCATTTCTTGGCTGCACTCTGCATTTGGATAGATGACAGAACTATGGTACACAAAAATCCCTTTTTGGGGGGACTTGTTGTTCAGTCAGTCAGTCATGTCCAAGTCTTCGTGACCCCATGGACCAGAGCTCGCCAGGCCTTCCTGTCTTCCACTGCCTCCCGGAGTTTGGACAAATCCATATTTGGGGGAACTACATTGGGAATAAAACTTCTGACTATGCTTTCTAAGGCTACTGTACTGGGAAATAGTGTCCACCACATGTAGAGGTTCAAAGTTTACCCACCCAATAATAAAGTACGCTTCACCAAAAACATCTAGAATATGTCCCTATAGCTTTAGAACATACAAAAGTCTTTACATTATGTCCTTGTCCATCTGCACACACTCAGTAAATAAGCTTGGGGACATGTCAGGCTCTACCATTCCAATATGTAGTCATTCAGTACTTAGATCTACACTGGCCAATGACCATAATACATTTATTATTATTTATTTATTTTGAATGTTTTCATCCCATTTTTCTCCTTGGAAAAGGACCCAAGGTGGCTTACAATAATGAGGGACAATATATAGTCCAGAACATTTACCACACATTCAAGTAAAGAACAGGGAGTTTGAAGAGGCATCTTAGAACATTAAAAGGTAACATTAGAGCTACAAAGAGCACACAAGAAGAAAAGAAAAAATCCATTATGATGGGTGAAAAGCAACATGGAAAACACTAGTGTTCTTATGAAATCAGTCAATGCAAACTAGAGATGGGCACAAAACGACCATTTTTCGTTACAGTTCTCCGTTATTCATTCCATTACGTAACAGTACGAATAATGACTATTGCGATGGGGCAGGCTCAAACCAAACAGAGCCAAGAAAATTTTCTTCGGTTCTGTTTGTTTCCATTATTGCCGTTGCGCCGCTTGGCGATGAAAAATGGAGCAGCGGAGGGAGGCGAGAGGGGGCTGTGATCCCAGCCCCCTGTCCAGCCATTTCTGATTGGTGAATGACAGCCCGCTGGGCTGTCATTCAACAAGCGGAGGGCAGCGAGAGGGGGCTGGGCCTGGCGGAGCCTCTTTGCCCCCTCCCTGCCAGAGCCGATGATGGAAGACTTTGCCGATCTTGCAAGAAGAGTCAGGATCCGAGCCCTTATGGGCTGGGCTCTGGGATCTCGGCCATGTGGCGAAGCGGCAACAGTGCAGCCAGCTCGGAAGCCAGAGTGGAGGGCATTGTTGGAGCACGGGGAGAAGTGCAGTGCAACCCCCACAGGTTTCTCGGGTCTAGGCTGGGGGGGGGGAGTGCAGGGCAGAGGTCTGTTGGGGTGGTGGCTTGGGGTGGAGTGGTTCCCGGGGGGAAGGGCCCCAGTTAGGGCGGCGCTGTGCGGGGCTCCAGGGGTAGTGACTAGAGATGGGCACGATTAGGGAAAATGACATTTTTGAGTTGTCGTGTGTCGGAGGCAGCCCGTTTCGGCTCGTTTCCGTTTTTCGCAAAAATTCGCAAAAATTAGTTGGTTCATTTTTTCGTTTTTTCATTGTCATTAGTACTGGTTTGGGGGGGTAGCGGGCTCCTGGAGGCAGCTGCAGGAGTCAGCCAGAGCCACAAGTGACGGACTGGCAGACTCTTTGCACCCGCTGCATCTCACGTACTTGCATGTAGTGCAATGCAAGTAGATCTGGCTTAGGGTTAAGATGGGTTAGCGCAAGGGCTAGGGTTAGGCTAGTTACGGGTGAGGTTAGGGTGAGTATTGGGGTGCACCTCTGGGTGCCTCTCTGACCCACTTAGAAGGACAGTGTACTGGCGTATGGGTTAGGCTTAGGCTTAGGGTTCGGGTTTGGGCTACGATTAGTGGGCTGTTTATGCCCGATTGGCACATCCCAGAAGTCTCTGTGGTCAACCTGGCCAAGTGGCCATGCGATTGGTGGAAAAATTACATGGTCCACTCCCATGGGCGAGCCCATCATTGTGAATGTGCAGGTGTAAAAAAATAAAATAAAATAAAATAAAATAAAATAAAATCAATTGAGACATTTTTTTTGCAAGAAAAACCCACTGCTGCTATTGTAAAAATTCAAGCATTTAAAATAGCTAATTTTCGCATGTTTCTGTGGTGCGTTGGTGGGGTTTTGGGCAACGATTTCAAAAAAAATTATTGTGGTCACCATTTTGGATCCCCTCGCAGTGCATGGCAAATGGATGTGCCCTCCCAGCCGGGTACAGTCAGCAAAACCTGGCCATGCGATTGGTGGAATGGCTCCAAAACTTTGCATGGTCCACTCCCATGGGCGAGCCCATCATTGGGAATGCGTAGGTGTAATAAAATAAAATAAAATAGAATAAAATAAAATCAACGGAGACTTTTTTTTGCAAGAAAAACCCACTGCTGCTACTGTAAAAATTCAAGCATTTAAAATAGCTAATTTTCGCATGTTTCTGTGGTGCTTTGGTGGGGTTTTGGGCAACGATTTAAAAAATATATATTGCGGTCGTCATTTTGGATCCCCCCGCACTGCATGGCAAATGGATGCGCCCTCCCAGCCTGGTACCAGCAGCGCAGCAGTAGCAATAGCCAAGGAGAGGGGGGGCGGGGAACCCCCCCCAAATAAAACACCCTTCTGGCCTGGTAGGTGCCCTCAGACAGTTTTCGCCTGCTTTTAGGGCCAGGAATCGGGGTTTTTTTTTTAACTTTTAAAAACTTTTTTTCTGTGCCTCTTGGCATCGCGCGATGCCAGGAACGACCACGACAAATCAGACCAAATTATTCGTTCGTCGGTTCGAGTTCGAGTTCTGGCGGAGTAATTCCCGTTACCGTTTCCGTTGAGTAACGGAAACGAGTAACGGAAACGGAAACGGGAATACTGCTAAGTCGTGCCCATCTCTAGTAGCGACCCGCCACCAGCACAGCTGGGAACCTTGTGAAGCTCGGGAACACTGGCACCGCTGGGAAGCTTGAGCAGCTGGGCGGCTGGGTGGTCTGCCACCACCAGCACCGAAGGGGGATGTGTGGGGGTGGGCAGGCCAGTGGGCCTCTGCCACTGCCAAGGAGCTTTGGGGTGGGCTGGCGGGTGAGCCATCGCCACCGCTGGGAAGCTTAGGGGTGTGCAAGGTCGCACAGATTGACTCTTCCAAGGGCGACCTGTGGCCACGGCTTCCTGTGCTTCCTTTGGTCCCCACCTTCCTTCTTTCCTCCCTCCCTTGGTCCCCACCTCCCTACCTCCCTCCCTTCCTTTTCCTCCACTTTCCTTCCTTCCACTCTTGGTTTCCACCTTCCTCCCTCCCTTCCTTGGTTCCCGCCTTCCTTCCTGCGGGTGGGGTTGCAAGGGGTCAGTGGGTGGGGCTTGCAGTGGGATGGCCGGGTCAGGGAGCAACCAGCCCCTGACACATTCTCAGCCACCAAATCTGGCCCTCCTTACAAAAAGTTTGGGCACCCCTGGCTTAAGTGATAAGAGATAAGATAGATTGTGAATCAGACTGTTTCAACTTCTCCTGTCTGGACATGCTCTATATCTATATTAGTTTGTGTGCATTCATACATGTGTGTGTATGTGCATATACCTACAAAGTATAAATGGGGGATCTCCAGCACAACAGGAGCTGTAATTGCAACAATACTCCAATTAATTCATGTGTTGAGCAGCAGGCACTAATTTTGACAAGCGGAGCTTAGAGATATTTATTGATTTCCATGTTGTGTTCTGGCAGCTAACTATGCTTTGCCAATGAGGTCTTGTCCACTTGCTCTGAGCCTGGTCTCAGACTTGTCATCTTCAGTTTGAACTAGCTTGCAGGTAACTACTGCTGAAGATGCAAGTGACCCTGAGGTTAATGGAATTGTGTATGTTGTCTGTGAGAAACCTATGCTGGCTGGTACCCAACTGAAGGCACTTGGACTGACAGTATGATCAAATTACCATTATGACCCCATAGGGAAAAATTATTACATTTTTGCAAGGTCCAGATAAATCACAAGGCACTGGAGATATGTGTGTGCACCCGCACATGCACGAGCATGCTCCATTTTAATTTGACCTCTTGTCCTCTGCCAGCTTAAAGATTTGTTGAGAGTCCAGCTAGAGGAGGAGAGATATGACAGTTATTATGTTTGTAAAAAGGACACGAGATAGACAGATAATAGGTCCATCTGTATACTCTTACAGTCAGTTGATGTTTGACCTACTGAAGAATCTACTTATGGTAGTGACTGAAAAATCCACTGTAATTTAAGAGGAAAGGTCTTAGTTGCTGAGTTAGACCATTTCATATTACTGGTTCATTTATCGATGCCCAACATATTTCATGGCCAAGGACCTTCCTTGAGTTAGTGTCTCATTCCTAACACCAGTGAAGCTTCCCTCATGATCCTAATAATGTTTACTGAGAAGTACATCTCATTGGTTTCTGAGATGCTTGCCTAAATGTCTGCTGAACACCACAGGTTTTTGCTGTGAATCACACCCATGCAGCCATCATTTTCTGCTTCAGTTAACCAAAAGACATCTTTTGAACAAGGGATTTCCATGTTCACTTAGGATCCAAAAGACAAGGACATGTTCTGGTTAGGAGCACATTCCTTGACTAAGGTTTCTCTAACATTGCTTCTGCTTTGATATCAAATCTGTCCGAAATTCACAAAATTTCTCACAATTTTTTTAAGTAGGAGATTGGTCTATAAATCAGCTCTCCTCAGCTTAACTGGCAGTGTCAATAGTACAGCCCAAAAAGCAATATGATACCCACATTTTATTTATTTATTTATTTATTTAAGAGTAATTTTACGCCAACTTTCTCCTCAGAAAAGGACTCAAGGTGGCTTACAGTATAGAGGGACAATATACAGCCCAGTACAATTAAGACATCAAGTTTAAGAACAGGGAATTGAGGGAATTGAGGGTTATCTTAGAGCATGAGAAGAAAAAAATAACACTAAAAGAGAATGTGTGCAGCTACGAAAAGAGTATACATTCCATGTAATCATGTACGGTAGACCATCTAAAATTTATAAGCAGTGGAACTAACAATTAGAGATGGGCACAAAACAAGCAATTTTTTGTTTTCGTTTTCGTTTTTTCATTTTGTTATGTAACGAAATGAAAAATGAATTTTGTCTCCAAAATGAAACAAAACGAAATGAAAATCATTTTCGTTGCAGCAAATACATTGAACTGCAATGAATGCTAACGAAATGAGCAATTTTTTGTTTTCGTTTCTGTTTTTTCGTTTCGTTACGTAACTAAACGAAAATGATTTTTTTTGCAAAAAATCACGAAAAACGAAAATGAACCGAAATGGACCCCCTAAACGACAAACGACAAACGAAACACCATTTTTTTTTGAGTCGTGCCCATCTCTACTCACAATTGATAGCATGCTGTCAATGTAATGCCACAAGGAGAGATACAGGCACAAAGTTATAAGTGGTTATAAACACAAGCCTGCGTAGCCATGTATGGTAGTCCATCATTCAGGGAAAGCTTGCCTGAAGAGAAAGGTATTTGCCTGTTTCCAGAAAGACAGACGAGATAGGGCAATCCTGGCCTCTAGAAGGAGGGAGTTCCAGAGTCTGGGGACAGCAGCCAAAAAGGCCCTTTCATGTGTTTCAACGAGATGTACCTATGAGGGTGGTGGGACAGAGAGGAAGGCCTCTCCTGAGCCAGTCCATAGAGTGAGATTTGATCTTTGAGCTAGCTCAGCTACCTGGAAGCTCATCTGTTCTCTGAGTAGTAGAGATGGGCACGACCAGAAAAAATTACTTTTGTCATTTGTCGGGACGGGTCCGTTTCGGGTCGTTTCCGTTTGTCGCGATAATTTTCAAAAATTTGTTGTTCCGTTTGTCGTTTGGTCGTTTGTCATTTCCGCCATGATTTAGCATGATTTGACGTCCCAGGGAGCATGGGGGCATCCCACAATCAGGGCCGGCACTAGGTGTTTTTGCATCCTAGGGGGCGGGCAGGGCGGGGGGCGGGGGGAGGTGCGGGTGGGCGGCAGTGGCAGGGGGCATGGGTGGGCGGCGACAGTGGCATGGGGGAGGTGCGGGTGGGTGAGCGGTCAGCCGGTGGTGGGGGGCCATGGGCGAGCAGCAACAGCGGCAGGGGGAGGTGCCGGTGGGCAAGTGGGTGGGCGGTGGCCGCAGGCGGGTGAGTGGGCGGGCGGCGGCACGGGCACGGTTTAAAAATAAATATTGCGGTCGCCATCTTGGATCCCCCCCACCGCATGGCATGGACTCTGGAGACGACGAGGATGAACCCCCCCAGCCTGGTGCAAGCAGTCCAGGACAGGGGGGAGGCCGGGGACCCCCACCCCAGAAACCACCCCTCAGGTAGGTATCCTCAGGCAGGCATATGTTAGTCTGCTTTTTTGGCCGGGAGTCGGGTTTTTTTTTGTTTTTTTTTTACTTTTTAAAACTTTTTCTGTGCTCCTTGCCAATGGCATTGTGCGATCGCCGCGATGCCATGAATGACAACGAAAAACCCGACCAAATTATTCTTTTGTTGGTTTGAGTTCGAGTTCAGACGGCTTAATTATAGTTACCGTTTCCGTTACGTAACGGAAACGACAACCGAAAATGGAAACAACAATTTTGCCGAGTCGTGCCCATGTCTACTGAGTAGCTTTGGAAAACAGAAGCTAAAATTCAGTATTAAAAAAAAAGTGAAATACAATCACTGTATCCTCTAGACTTCCCACATCATGCTTGACATTTTTGTCTTCCGCAGAGGTGATGAACTAAAAATAGCTGGAGATCCATATTAAGCCCTTCAGCCAAATATGAATTGGATGGAGTGAGGGTTTTTTTTTTTACTACCATGTGATGCCAGAGGATTCTGGACAGCTTCCTGTTCAGCTGGTGATCTAAAACTATTCAAAGATCCTTCTCACTTGTAGCATTGCTGAGCAAAGAAGTACTACCCCATCTTGTAACTGTGTGTTTCTCTCCTTTTTCTGTAAAACTTTGCACTTACCCCTGTTAAATTTCAACTTGCTGTTTTTTGCCCAGTGCTCAAGCCTCTCAGGATCTTTTTCCATTCCCCCCCCCCCAGGGCATTCTCTGTTCCACTCCATTTTGAGTTGGCAAAATTAATAAGCATTCCCAGTATCCAAGTCGTTAATAAAGATGTTGACCAGCATGCAGCCCAGGGCTGAGCCTTCTGGTACCCCACTTCATTAAGTATGGAAAAGAAATTCAGGAACTGTTGGCCCTGAAAGATGCATGGGACCCGTATATGAATCTCATATTTCTCATGACAGATAGATAATTGTATTTGATAGAGAACAAATATAAATCTAAGGCTTAAAATCAGTGAAAGAGATGTCGACCACACATGCCACATGGTTCTCTGAAGGGAGGCCTAAATGTCACGTTCAAGCTGTCTAATATAATGGTCTTCCAGGTTCTTCACTTTTCTTTGTGTCACCAGCTGCAGTGGTGAAACCCTGAAGGTATATAAACTTCATAAGAACACAGCTCAGCTCTTGGTTTTAGAGAAGCACCTATGTGAGTGAATAAACAGGCCTTCTTCCATTTACTGAAAGTATGACCAAAGTAGGAGGGGAGGATGGACTCCCTTTCTGGCAACTGAGGCCAAGAAGCCAATATTTTAACAAGATAGTATTTGCTGTCCCTAATTCTTTGTCCAAATTCTAGAAAACCACCCCATGGCACTTAAAGCATACTCTGGCCAATTTACAAGGTAATTGTTAATTACAGCCTACGAGGGATGGGCACCAAACGAAAAACAGAATGCTCATTCATTGGTTTGTTATGTAACAAAACGGAACAAAAAAAACGGGGAAGCAGCTTTCCATTATTAATGAAATACACTGGCATTTTTAGTTTAAAATGAACCAATTTGTTTCTCTGTAAAACAGCTCCTCTGGGCTAAAAAAAAAAAAACCCAGGTATTATTATTTTTAAAAAATATTCAATGGAAAATTACTGATCTCGGGCATGCGAATGGCAGGTTTCTCTTCACCAAGTGATTTTAGAAACTTTAGGGTTTCTGGGAACAGAGATATTAAGTTCCAAAGGAGGTGGGAGTGCTTAATGAATGGAGTGTGTCCAGCGTGCTTTACCAATTTAAGGGCTACTTGACAGTTTCCCCTGTCTATGGTAAAGCACGCTTATTGAAGACACACATTCAATAATTGAAACCTTCACTTTTCCCTGCCCCCAGAAACCCTACCTTTCCAAATTTCAAAGGATCCCCTAAAATTGCTCGGGAAAGCTAGCCCTGTTACAGTAGAAAATATTGATCCCGGGCATATACAGCATAGGAAAAATATGCTGTAGAAAATACAGATCCCATCCATGTATCTCCCCCAAAGTGACAGCGCTAGCTTCCTCAAGCAATTTTAGAGGACCATTTGAAATTTGGAAAAGTTGGGTTTCTGGGGACAGAAATATTAAACTCCAAATGAGGTGGGGGCACCTAATTGAATGAGTGCTTTTGGCACACTTTAACATAGAGAGGGGAAACTGTCAATTAACCTTATAATTAGTAAAGCGCACTGGACACACTCTTTCCATTAAGCACCCCCACCTCCTTTGGAGTTTAATATCTCTGCCCCCAGGGAACCTAACTTTTCCAAATTTCAAGGGATCCCCTAAAATCACCTGGGGAAGAGAAGCATGCCTGAGATCAGTAATTTTCCACTGAATATTTTTTTTAAAAAATATTTTAAATCCCCTCAGCGCGCTGGTCCACACTCCTTCAATTAAGTTCCCCTGCAGCCCCTTTGAAGCTTAATAATTCCCTTCCCTGTACCCCAAACCTCTCCAAATTGGGGGTGCTTCAAGGGAAGAGCTTGAGGAAGCTCCGTTGTAATTTCCACACTGCTAGCTGCCTGGGATCACTATTTTCAAGCACACAACATAACAATTCTATTTTTTCTTGGGCACTCCCTTTGAAGTTGAATAACTCAGCCCCCTAAACCACAAATATCTCCACATTTGGAGGGCTTAAAGGGGAGAATCCAAGGAAGGTGCACAGCAAATTTGGTGTCTCTAGGACCCAGGGGACCCATTTTATAGAATAACAAATTGATTTGTTACTGGTTCATTTTATACATTTTTTTAAAAAAAAATTGTTTCTAATGAAACAAAACGAATCATGGGGGACGAAAGAATCTCAATTTTTCCCTTTCATGCCCATCTCTACAGGCTACATATCCCCCCCGCCCCACAAGTTGGATACTCATTTTACCAAAAGATCTATGTATGGTTAAAAAGACTCTGTTAGGGTATAACAGTAAAGTAACTAACAATTGTAAGTAAGTTGCTTAAGAGTTTGTAACTGCAGTAAACCAGTCAGGGATCAGCTGTCTGAAATGTGTAATCAACTGAGTATATAGTGGTTAGCAAGTGTGGGTAACACTTGATCACTTCATCCCAATCTCCTGATGATGATCCATGCTGCTACAGGTCTCTGCTGAAGAACTCTGTGACTGCAAGAAGGAATGCTGAAGAAAGCTGTTTATGTTATATTGTTATTTTGCCAAGTTATTCTTTGTAAATAAAACTCTGCCAGGAAAAAAAACCCATAACAGACTCCTCCTCAAATGGTAACCCTCCCAGTGTGGAGGAATGTATAGAAGAGGATGGAGTATGGCAGTCTGGTTCTTCTCCATCTCGAAGTTAATGGAACTCAAGCAATGAACTGTGTCTGCTAAGAATAATAGAGAATGTCTGTATCACCCCACCTCAACCCAGTATATTTTGATGGCTTCTGTCCATATTTTCCCCTGATGTCCATGTGGTCTGCCCACATGTGCTTTCAAACAGTTAGTTTCAGCCATTAACAATGGCTTAGCTATGCACCTGAGCCATTATCACAAGCTGAAGATGACAGGGAGGAGCTGCCTGTGACGGCATGCAAACTGTAGAGACCAAGAACAGAAAAGATGCAGCTGCAAGAAAAGTTATTGAAACAAAACAAAACAAAACAAAGGTGGTAGGCAGCAACAGCTGGGTTTGTATCAGGTCCATCTGAAGAATCCATGTTAATTTCCCAGAATGCCTTGAAGTGCAGCTACATGGTACCATTGCAGGTTACAATGATTTCCAGTCCATCCATAACTAATTGGAGTGCTGCTCTTTGTTTTCTAAGGGATACATGGCACGTCTGGTAGTGGTGTAGCTACCTGAAGGTGCTGTAGGCCAGGCTGTCCAACCTTGAACTGCCTGCAGTCTACTTTAAACTGCCAAATGTCCCCACCGTTTATTTACAGAAGCATTTGTGCACGTGAACCACCCAGCCAGCAGCTCAAGGAAGTAGCACAGGTCCTGGCCATGGCTCCTTGCTTTGCCAGTGCTCCAGATTTAGGAAGGCAGAGACTCCTAAGGAACAGCTGAGCTAGGGGTGGGGCGGAGCGGCAAAAGGTAAGGTAAGGGGACAAATCTGAACCTAATGTCTGGGCGGGCAGGCAGGCCAAAAATGTTTTCTTCCCCAAACATGCTGCCATTGGCAACAGATCAGGAGGCTGGTGGGGCCCTGGAGGGCTACTTCTAATGGCCCCACAGGATAATGGTCGCCCACCGTCACCACATTGTGCAGGTCTGCCGTAGGCTAATGCCAGGTTAGGTGGTGCTTGTATTTTTGACCCTAAAGAGACCACAGAATTTCAGAAGTGAAGGCAGCACATGGCATGAAGGGAGGAGCTACATGTGCAGATACTGATGTGACTTGTTTTTGAACCAAATTTGACTCCCTGGCTGTACCTGTTGTAAAATTGATGAGATTTGCTGATCTTGGTTTTGTTTCCCTGTCCTCCCAGTAGAAAGTGGGCACATTTTGGGAGAGCTAGTTTCCATGCAAATGTGCAATAATGGAAAATGTGATATGTGTTTTCTTTATGGATATCTCTGCTAGATAATCTTGAAAGCCTGTGGTGTACACAGAGTTATCTTGCCTTCCAGGGGAGGGTATCTCAACATTAACATAACAAAACAGCCCATCATTGCTTTCAGCTAACAGGAGCTTTGCAAAAAGGATGCTTCTAATTTGTACACAGTATTCCTTCCTCATCCCCCCCCCAAAAAAAAAACACATGCCAAATGCTCCCTGCTCCCATCTCCTTTAGTTTCTCAGCTATGCACCAGAAGTGGTTGATGAATACCAGCAGTATGTCTCATAATGCTGAGATGGCCAGATTAAGGGGAAAATATCAGGAGCAAAAAGTGTGTGTTTGTTTTTCATATTTCTGAGAAAACTTAAATCTTCCCTTCCAGGACTACAATCTCAGTCTAATTCAGTGAGAGATGTTGTTGCTGCCATTTTAGAAAACTGCAGGAACA
>JAHTLZ010004457.1:0-10160 GCA_023846285.1 Phrynocephalus versicolor
TTTATTTATTTATTTATTTATTTATTTATTTATTTATTTATTTATTTGTGTGTTTGTTTATTGCATTTTTAGACTGCACCAATTTCCCAAGTGGGACACTGGGCAGTTTACATGAATGCATATAAATAGTAGCAATAAATACAAAATAAGCAATAAACGGCAAGGCTAATAAAAACAAACAAACAAAGCATACAAAAAAATCATACAAAAATCCAGCAAAAGGCAAAAATATTAAAGGGTGGGGGAAAGAGAACAACAAACAAGGGGAGAGCATCATAACAGGTTACTGATCACCATATGCCTCTTTAAAAAGCAAGGTCTTTAATGCTTTTTAAAGGCCGGGAGGGACTCAATTTCACTAGTTTATTCCATGCAGTGGAGTCAGCACCAAGAAGGCCTGATTACAGGTGGAAGCCCTACGAGCCTCCCGGGGATGCTCTGGTGGTCTGGCTCGAGGGATTGGGGGAAGTGTAGCTAATCAATGAATTCTGATATCACTCATATAATTGAATGGAATGGAATGCAGAGCTTAGTGAGGAAATTGTCATCAGGGGTAAAATTTTACACAGAATTATAGAAGACACCCCATGTGCCACTGGAGTTCAACCCCTTGATGAAGCAGAAAGTCTACACCTAAAGCAACTCTTATGCTGACTATGCATTCTTTGAGAGACACAGTTCCGTGGACAGGACGTTCTCCCTCACCTTTAGTTGAAATCACCTTTCTTCTAGTGTGAATCCATTTTGTTTTGCAGAGGCAGAAAACAAACTTGCTCTATCTTCTGTGTGATAGATCTTCAAGTATTACAAAGAGTTTTCATACCACCTTTCAGTCTTTCTCCCCAGGCTGAACACACTCAGCTCTCCGTTCTTAATCGGGTTTCTTGTCTGCACCTTTTACCATCTTGACCTCCCTCCTCTGGCTATACCATTCCTTTGTTGGTAAAATAAAAAGTTTCTCTCTATGAATAAGCCCATCCTTAAAAGCAAACAAAATATGCCTCCTAAAGTATTGCTCCCACTAGCAATGGCGTTTCCCATGGTCCCGACTGCCCTTCTGGCTCGTTGCTGAACACATCATAAATTTTTAGGAAGCTGTCAGAGAGTGTCTCTGCTGACCTGTTGAAAATAGGTCTCACAAGAGAAGTCAGGCTTTGTGTAAGAATCAACATTATAATTAGTAGACATTGTGTCTGGCAGGGGACCTTCATCTCTGGAAATTCCTTTCCTTGCAAAAGGCGTCAGCATAAGTGCAATAGTTCACTTCATTCTTATCCCGAAAAGAAAAAAAAATCATATAAAATGATTCTTCATTACTTGGCAAATTTACCTCCCATTAATGGAATACATTTTTTAAAGGAGCCAGAGTTTATTGACCTTAAGCAAATGCTATACGGCTTATTTATTCACTTAGAAAAATGAAACTCTGCTGCATTCACCAGAGTTAAGTAGGAAGATTCCCTGTTGACTTCAGTGGAAATATACTGTCCTTTTCAGCATTTTGAATTGGGAGAGGGAGTGAAACTTGCTAATAGCGAGTACACTGATGATGTACAGTGATACTGGGGAAACTGACATGGTGTTGAGATCGCAGCAAGCTAGCCCTGCTGCAAAGTGCTGGACTCCACAACAGCCAATGAAGGAAACCAACACCGAGAGATCCAGAGAATTACCAGTTTATTAGGCCTAGTAAAAATGGTAAGGCGAACGGATCACTCAGGCAGTAGTGAGGCGTTTCGCAACCCCAGACAAAGAGACCCCAAAGTTTATTTCCTCCCTTCCTGCCCCACAGGCTCGTACCTCCCCCAGGGTTGGGCTAGGGGTGGTGTTCCGGGGCCCACCAATGAGATGAGCCCACGAGTCTCTTGGGGGAAGGTCCTGGGCGTTGCACAGTCCATGGCCCGGACCCCTGTTTGGGTGGATTAGGCAAGAATTAATCCCTTAATGTGTGGCCAGGAAGCTTGACAATGGGAGGAGAGAAGTCAATATTGTCCAGGTGTCCGGATAATCAGGGAACAATTAACAGGTCAAGGGAAGACGGAACAGTCACAATGGGGGGTAAGGGAGACATAGTAGAGGCAGTAATGTTAATCCGGAAAGTCTTTTGCTGTCAGTGGTGCCTTGAATAGGTGTGAAGACAAAACAATGGTGTGCCTTCTGGCTGAGATATTATCTCTGGCCCAGC
The DNA here is from genome assembly GCA_023846285.1 of Phrynocephalus versicolor. Taxonomy (NCBI): domain Eukaryota; kingdom Metazoa; phylum Chordata; class Lepidosauria; order Squamata; family Agamidae; genus Phrynocephalus; species Phrynocephalus versicolor. The sequence continues at coordinate 2,186 of JAHTLZ010004457.1, forward strand.
TGCCGGGTGTACGTGATGTTGCCGCTTCAAGGGCATGGAAGTCTTGATGGATGACTCCTCTTCAGCCATGCTGGTGCCCTCTTGTTGCCCTAAAGGTGGCTTGGATCCAGAAAGGCAGGGGAATACAAAGACAGATCCCAAGAGCCTAGTCCTCAGTGAGGCAGGGTGTAGAAGAGCAGGAAAATAACAGGAGGTGATAGGAGATGAGGCAGAAGGCAAAGAGAGAGAGAGAGAGTGTGTGTCTTGGTTCCGTGGGGGCCGTGGAGTTGGGCCTTGATATTAAGAAAGACCCCCATTCTGTGGGTATGGAGGCTGGGAATGTCTCAAACCAGGTCCCCTTAGCTGTGGGCTTTGAAGTTTTGGGAATGAGCAAGTCAATGAAGGTTAAACGGTGCGGTGAGGCACGAGTGGAAGGGGGGCAGAAGGCTAGGTGACAGAATTGGGATCCCTTGGGGAATGGAAAACAAGGGAAAGATTGTGGGAGATGGGTGTGAATTTGGCTTCCGCTTCGCCAATTTCTCGGTCCGCAAGGCTTCTTTTGCTGCTTGGAAAGGGGCAGCTCGCATTTTTCCCGATATTTTGGGAACGGTAGGGAATTTTTGAATTGGGAAATAGCGTTGTGCTTATGACAGGACGAGGGCCAATCTAGCGACCCCGGCAAGGCTCGGGGCCAGTCCGGTTTTTACCAATTTTTACTTTTCACTGTGACTCCACATAAATCCCCCCTTTTCAATTGCAGAGGTGTCCGACAGGATCACCTCTCTGGTAGGCTGCCTTGTCTTGCCTCCCTTTCCGTTCGGCGACATGCCCTACCGAACAAGGGAGTATCTCTGGGTCACATAGTGAATGGCGCACCGGATTAGGGCACTCACAACCACAAGCATCAACAGAAGGCCAATCAAGCCCATAAAGAGCTCTTTTATCCAATGGGAACCTGGAATCCAGCTTGTCAGCCAGTCCCATAAAGAAGCGTTGTTGTCCGAATAGGTGGCTTGGATTGCGGAAGCTATGTGCCGAATTTTAGCTATATCGGTGGTGATTCGCCCCCTCTGGTCAATGAAATGGCAACATCGGGTTTGGTTGAGCCACTGGCAGAATCCTCCCGCCCTACTCAAGAGAAAGTCTAAAGCTAATTTGTATTGGACTAGGGTCTCTGCGATTGAAGTTATTTCAGTTTGCAGAGCGGTGGCCACATCTGCGGTGTCATTTGCTAAGGCTTCCAATTGGTAGGAAAGGCGTCTAATCTGGCGGACATTAATTGCAACCCCCCAGGCAGGGAACAGAATGGAGGCGAACCGTTCACCTTCTGTTAAAAAGGTGCGGTCAGGATCGTACCCTTTCTCTTCACTGTAGACCCGTTTTTGCCGGTATAAATGATGGGGTGGTGCCCACGCTGATGCTGGCTGATGTTTAGGATAGAATTGTATGCCTGCGGGCATGAGAGTGCCTAGGGTACAAGACCCATTCCAAGCGGCTGGTAGCACTCTCCCCGCCCAGGAGCCGCAGATCCAGAAGACTCCTTGTGGGAGGCCATGAACCACTACGTTTAGGATAGCCGAATAGGTTAACTGAATTTGGTTGAGGGACATATTTACCCGTTTATTATCTTGAATGTACTGTGGTAGGCAACTGGGGTTAGGATGGGGTTCTCCAGAGGGGTGTTCCCCCACATCCACAGTGCAGTTACAGAAAGGGTAATCTCCCAGTTGTTGGAATGGGATCTGGGTGCCCTCGTGGGTTAAATCTCGGTGTGTAGGCTGGTTATGCCATGTCACACAGATGGGTGCCAGCGGCCAGTGCTGCTGGTAGCTCAGAGTGAATTGGTCTGGATCAGAAGATGGGGTATTTGGTCCTTGTGGGACCGTGTACAGGTGAGTCTTATTCCAATCCTGAGGCTCCAGGCATGCCGTGGGCATGATGGGCCATCCGGCCTGGATGTGGTGGGGGCCAAATGCACACACACAACAATCGGTAACATTTAATGTCTCGGTCATATTATGGACCATCATGTGAAACGAATTGCGGTCCCACCCTGCCAGTGTATCCGTGAAGAGGAGGGGTAGCGCCCACCAAAGAAAGCATAAAGATAGCATCCTGAGGGTAGGAATAGGGGTGTCTTTGGAGGAGGCAAAAGATACAGATAGAGGAAAAGAAAAAGGAGAGAGAGAGAGAACGGACCCAAGCACTCACCACTGGGATAAGATGGGCAGGGGTGGTCGTCAGGCCGGAACGCAGGTCGTAGACGGCGTCAGGATCCGGTGGGTTCCGCAACTGATGGGCGGTAGAACAACTGTCCCAGCCGGGGTCTAGTTCAAATGAGTTCCCAAAAGTTATGTCTCAAAGAGTCCTGGTCCGGACGAGGGGATCCTGAGTGTTAAGTATGAAAAACGGCAGTCAGTTCCTCTTCCTCGAGGGATTGCAAGCAGGCGATGGGGTCGGGGTCAGGCAAGGGCGCTCCCTTCTCTCTTCGCCGGGTGATTTTGAGACGGAGGGGCTCCAGCTGCTGGCACGCCCATTCCTCGTCCGGTGGGGGAACAGTCTTAACTCTGGAGAGGTGGATCCAGGATTTTACTCCTTCCACCTTTACAGCCGTTGGGGTACTTAGCAACACCTGGCGCGGGGGTGACCATTTTGCCTCCAGGCAGCCGGGATGCAGCTCTTTCACCATCACCCAATCCCCTGGGTGGATCTCAAGGGGCAGGTCTCTCCGGGGTGGGATGGCGGACGCGACCTGCTTAGAGAGGGAAGAGAAAATCCCCTCCAACTCCCTAAAGTATGCTGGCAGGGTTTGGCCCTCCGGGTGCACCTTTGGGGGGAAAGCTACAAAGGGGCGTCCATGCAGAAGTTCGAATGGAGACAAACCGAGGCGGGCTGTAGGGGTGGCACGAATTCGGGTGAGGGCAATGGGTAAGGCTTTGGGCCACTTGAGTCCCGTCTCCTGGCAAATCTTGGCCAAGTGCCGTTTTAGAGCCTGATTGAGCCTCAACTTTTCCCGAGGCTTGTGGTCTGTAAGCCGAATGAAGGGACCACTTAATTTGGAAATAGGTGGCCACTCCTTGTACCACCTGGGACACGAAATGGGCCCCATTGTCAGATTCCAGACCTAAGGGAACACCATGGATTGGGATTAGGTGTTCCACCAGAGCCTGGACTACTTCTCTGGCGGTCTGAGTTCTACAAGGAATCACCTCAGGCCACCCACTAAACAAATCTACAAAGACTAAAAGGTTCCGTTTGGCCCCAGCCCTGGGCATTTCAGTGAAATCAACTTGCCAGGCCTCCCCCGGGTAATGAGCTTGTCTTAAGATTCCCTGGGGTAGTGGTTTGGAGCCTCGCTGGTTGTTTCGCAGGCAAGTGAGGCACGATGTGGCTATGCTTTGGCAGACAGATCGCAAATCGGGGTGGGAATACCGTGGGCTTAACCAGCGGAACAGAGTTCTTCCTGATGAGTGGGTGCCCCCGTGAAACCGTCGGACTAGGTGATGGAGAATTGCAGTAGGGAGCTGGACTCTGCCATCCACTACCCACCAACCATTTTTCCACTCCCCGTCTGGTTGCAGGGTGTCGAGCTGTGTATAGAGGGGGGCATCTCTTGTTCCGGGGACACGGGAATAAGGGGATTTGGGATGTCTAAAGAATCGTTGGGAAATGGGGGTTCCGCTAAACACAATTCTGCCACCCCCCTTTTCAATTCGGCTGCTTGTCGAGCACACGTGTCAGCTAAGCGGTTTCCCTGGGAGATTAGGCTGTCATCAGTTTGATGACCTGGACAATGGATAACCGCCACCTCCTTTGGGAGGAGGAGGGCGGCCATAAGCCGGTCTAGCAGAGGGGCCATTTTAAGTGGCTTACCATCTGCCCCCACAAACCCACGGGCTTTCCATAATGCTGCATGGGTGTGGGCTGCTAGAAAACAGTACCGGCTGTCAGTGAAAATATTCACCCGCTGCCCCGTGGCTAATTTGGCAGCGGCGATAAGAGCCTCCAGTTCTGCTGTTTGAGCCGAGCATTGAGGGGGAAGGGATTTCATAAGGAGGGGGCCCTCTTCCCCCACCACCGCGAATCCAGTATAGCGGGACCCATTTCGAATGAAAGAGGACCCATCTGTCCATAGGGTGAGGTCTGGGGATTCCAGGGGTACAGAAGAGAGGTCAGGTCGAATTCCCACCACCACAGAGAGGGTTTCTAGACAGTCGTGCTGGGGAGAATCGGAGGGGGTAGGGAGGAGGGTAGCGGGATTAAGGCAGTTGGAGCGGTGGAGGGTGATCGAATCATTATCGAGGAGTAGGGAAACATACCGGGCCAGTCTAGCAGAGGTTGCCCAAGCCGGCAGTTTTTGTTCTAAGAGGGTGGATACAGAATAAGGGGAGTGAACCCGTATGGGGGCTCCTGCAGTAATTTTTGCCGCTTCAGTTACCAGCAGGGCGGTTGCAGCTACAGCCCGGAGGCAAGCTGGCCATCCTGAGGTAGCAGGCTCAAGGGTTTTGGAAAGGTAAGCGATGGGGAGGCGTTCAGGGCCAACACGTTGAGTAAGGACCCCCAGAGCGATAGACGTTCGCTCATGGACAAACAGATCAAATGGCAGTGTTTGGTCCGGCAGCACTAAAGCTGTAGCTTGTGCCAATGCTTTCCGGATTGCATTCCATGCATTCTGGTGCTCCCCAGTCCATTCCCAAGGCATATTTTGAGAGGTGAGCTGATAGAGGGGCTTTGCTAGCAATGAGAAATTTGGGACCCATAGCCTCCCAAATCCGGAAACCCCCAGGAAGGATCGGAGTTCCTTTACATTTCGGGGAGGGTTGAGATCATTCAGGGCTTTTATGCGGGAGGGGTGAATGAGGCGGGTTCCCTCCTTAAGGGTGTATCCCAGATAGGTGACCTCCTGTGTCACCCATTGAACCTTTTTCTGGGATACCTTGTACCCGCATGAAGCCAAATGGTTTAGGAGAGCGACGGATTGGGTTTCGAGGGAGTCTCGGTCCGAATGGACGGCCAAAATGTCATCTACATATTGCAGAATCGTGGCCCCTGGTGCCGAGAAAGACCGGAGGTCACTGGCTAGAGCCTGGGCGAACACCCGGGGACTGTTACAGTACCCTTGGGCTAATCGCGACCAGGTTAGCTGAGATTTAACTCGGGTGACCGGATCCTCCCACTCAAATGCGAAAATGGGGTGGGATTCGGGGGCTAAGGGTATACAAAAGAATGCATCCTTCAGGTCTATCACCGTATACCAGACCTGAGAACGGGTGAGAGTAGTTAAAAGGGTGTGGGGGTTAGCAACCATGGGGTGAAGCAATTGGGTCCTAGAGTTCACTTCTCTGAGGTCCTGAACAAATCTCCAGCTCTTGTCCGACTTTGGGACTGGGAAGATAGGGGTACACCATGGGGAAACAACTGGGATTAGGAGACCTTCTGCCAGGAAATTGTTGATAGTTTCCAAGAGGCCCCACCGAGCCTCCACCTTTCTGGGATACTGCTTGATGGAGACCGGGAGGGCATCAGGTTTTAAGGGGACCCGATGGGGGGTGGCGAACCTGGCACATCCTGGTTTTCCGGTAAACCAAACTTCGGGGTTAACCGCTGACCAAGCTGGCGGCAGGTTCTGGGGAGGGGGTGAACTTAAGTAACAGAGGTGGGAGAGATTGGAGGGGAAAGTGACTCGTATGCCGCTCGGGTCGCAGTGGATAGTAGCCCGAAGCTTGCAAAGCAAGTCCCTCCCCAGCAGATTTAACGGGCATCGGGGGAGGACAAGGAAGGAGTGGTTAGTCTGGGATGAGATGGGGAGGGGGTGAGTGATGGGGGCCTGTGTAACTGACCCTCCAACTCCCACTATCGGGGTGGTTAAAGATTGAATTAAAGGATAGTCCCCAGGGTCGGTGAGGACGGAAAAAGTTGCCCCCGTGTCTACCAGAAACTTGGTTTTCTGGCCCCCCACTTCAATCTCCACCAGAGGCTCGGGGGTCCGAAATAGGGGGTCTTTACCTCTGGAGCTGCATCAGTCTTGGTCTCCCTCGGTGGCTGCCATTACAGCCCGGGTTGGGGGAGAGGGGGCAGCCCTAACCTCACACGGGTACCGGTTTCCCTGTGCAAGGGGAAGGGAACTTTCCTCCCTACTCGGCCGGGGGGCGTACGGCGGTCCCCGGGGTCCAGGGTGATGCAGAGGTAGTGGGTCCCTCCGGTCCCAGGACGGTGTGGGGCGAGGGGAGGGTTCGTGCTCTCGGGGGGACCTCCTCAGCCCTCCCCTTCCTGGACAATCTCGGGCCCAATGAATCAGGGAACCACAGTTGTAGCACCCCCTAGAATTTCCCTCCCTCCGGTATCTAACTTCCTGAGGGGGAGGTTCGCTGACGGGCTCCCTTGGGGGCTGGAGCTGCCAATAAGGCTGCATAGCGGCCGCTAGTAAGCTAGCCTTTTTCCTCAGCTTCTGGTCAGCCTTGGCCTCCTCTACCTCGGGTCTTTGGTAAAAGACCTGGAAGGCAGTTTGTATTAAGGTCTCCATTGGCTGAGCTGCTGGGGTGGGCAACTTTTGGAGTTTCCTCCGTATGTCGGGGGCTGCCTGTGCAATAAAAGTGGTCCGGATAGCAGCCAAATTCCCGGGGTCTTCCGGATCCACATCTGTGTGTCGCCGGTAGGCGTCCTTCAATCGGGTCAGGAATTCTGCCGGGGACTCCTCAGGGGTCTGGACAGTAGTGTACACTTTCTGGTAATTTACTACCCGGGGCACCCCCTTTTTGAGTCCCTCCTTTATGGCCCGACGGGCACCATCCATCATGGCCCGGCCATACTCAGTGTTTGGGTCATTTGAGGTGGCCGGGGGATTTAAGCACAGAATTTCCTCCGCTGTGGGAGGAAGTTGGGGCTGAGGGTCATCCTCCCCCCCCCTCGGGGTAGGGACTGAATGTACTCCCTCCTCCACTCGTTGAAAGCTAGGTATGCTTTCTCAAGGACTTGCCTCTTCTCTTCCTCGTTAAGGAGTGCTGAGAGGAGGGCAAAAAGGTCAGGTATATCAGGGCGATGGGTAGAGATAATACGGGAGACTAGATCTACATACTGCTGGGGACTCTCACGGTATGGTGGCAAGCCCTGTTTCCAATTATAGAGGTCTGCTGTGGCGAAGGGAGTGTGTACAAACACTAACCCGCTCGGCCCTGGGACCTGCCTGAGAGGGAATTGCCCCACAGGCTGAGAATGGTTTTTGGAGTCGTCCAAGGTGTAGCGCTCCGGAGCTTTCCGGGGGCGCTCAGACCTCCTGACGGTCTCAGGCGAAAGGCTGGCCGTTGGGCTGGCCCCTGAGCTTGGTTTTGGGGAGAGAGGAGGGAGTGAGGGGGTCCTAGAGGCTGCGGGCGATGAAGGTGCCCTTGATGAAGCCCCCCCTTGCTGGGGCGATGTGATACCCGGCCCAGGCGGGGGGGCTGTGGCTAGAGTTCCTGGGTGTTGGCTAGACTCCCCCCTTCCTTGGGGTGGGGGGGGGTCCAGTTGGCGGAGGTACATATGGGGGTGGGAAGTCCTCCTCTTCCTGGGATTTTACTAAAGGGGTGGTTCCCCCGAAGAGGACTTTTTGGGCAGGAGGGCGAACACCGGATGTTGTTAGGGCTAAGTGTTTCCCCAACCTGCGAATGTGAAGCGGTTCGAGGCCACCTTGTTGGCATATGCCAGCCTCTCCGCTCAGGTTGTAAAAGATATAAAGATAAGGCAGCTCCGCTAGGCGGTGGTTCTGCCACAGATATTTCTCTAAGAGGTGAAGGGTTTCCCCTATGGTCCCCTCCCGTGGCCATCGGGGGAGATCATGGCCCAGGTGGTATAGGGGCCATGTGTCTCTACACAATTTCACTAACTTCCTCTTTTGGCATTTGGTCCCTGGATCTACCAGAGCAGTAAAATGGTCCAGGGCACAGCCGAGAGGGGTTCTCTGGGCTCCCACGGACGACAATTCGTTTCCCATGGCGGCGGACTATTAATACTAAGACTTCCC
>JAHTLZ010004458.1:0-10162 GCA_023846285.1 Phrynocephalus versicolor
TTTATTTATTTATTTATTTATTTATTTATTTATTTATTTATTTATTTGTGTGTTTGTTTATTGCATTTTTAGACTGCACCAATTTCCCAAGTGGGACACTGGGCAGTTTACATGAATGCATATAAATAGTAGCAATAAATACAAAATAAGCAATAAACGGCAAGGCTAATAAAAACAAACAAACAAAGCATACAAAAAAATCATACAAAAATCTAGCAAAAGGCAAAAATATTAAAGGGTGGGGGAAAGAGAACAACAAACAAGGGGAGAGCATCATAACAGGTTACTGATCACCATATGCCTCTTTAAAAAGCAAGGTCTTTAATGCTTTTTAAAGGCCGGGAGGGACTCAATTTCACTAGTTTATTCCATGCAGTGGAGTCAGCACCAAGAAGGCCTGATTACAGGTGGAAGCCCTACGAGCCTCCCGGGGATGCTCTGGTGGTCTGGCTCGAGGGATTGGGGGAAGTGTAGCTAATCAATGAATTCTGATATCACTCATATAATTGAATGGAATGGAATGCAGAGCTTAGTGAGGAAATTGTCATCAGGGGTAAAATTTTACACAGAATTATAGAAGACACCCCATGTGCCACTGGAGTTCAACCCCTTGATGAAGCAGAAAGTCTACACCTAAAGCAACTCTTATGCTGACTATGCATTCTTTGAGAGACGCAGTTCCGTGGACAGGACGTTCTCCCTCACCTTTAGTTGAAATCACCTTTCTTCTAGTGTGAATCCATTTTGTTTTGCAGAGGCAGAAAACAAACTTGCTCTATCTTCTGTGTGATAGATCTTCAAGTATTACAAAGAGTTTTCATACCACCTTTCAGTCTTTCTCCCCAGGCTGAACACACTCAGCTCTCCGTTCTTAATCGGGTTTCTTGTCTGCACCTTTTACCATCTTGACCTCCTTCCTCTGGCTATACCATTCCTTTGTTGGTAAAATAAAAAGTTTCTCTCTATGAATAAGCCCATCCTTAAAAGCAAACAAAATATGCCCCCTAAAGTATTGCTCCCACTAGCAATGGCGTTTCCCATGGTCCCGACTGCCCTTCTGGCTCGTTGCTGAACACATCATAAATTTTTAGGAAGCTGTCAGAGAGTGTCTCTGCTGACCTGTTGAAAATAGGTCTCACAAGAGAAGTCAGGCTTTGTGTAAGAATCAACATTATAATTAGTAGACATTGTGTCTGGCAGGGGACCTTCATCTCTGGAAATTCCTTTCCTTGCAAAAGGCGTCAGCATAAGTGCAATAGTTCACTTCACTCTTATCCCGAAAAGAAAAAAAAATCATATAAAATGATTCTTCATTACTTGGCAAATTTACCTCCCATTAATGGAATACATTTTTTAAAGGAGCCAGAGTTTATTGACCTTAAGCAAATGCTATACGGCTTATTTATTCACTTAGAAAAATGAAACTCTGCTGCATTCACCAGAGTTAAGTAGGAAGATTCCCTGTTGACTTCAGTGGAAATATACTGTCCTTTTCAGCATTTTGAATTGGGAGAGGGAGTGAAACTTGCTAATAGCGAGTACACTGATGATGTACAGTGATACTGGGGAAACTGACATGGTGTTGAGATCGCAGCAAGCTAGCCCTGCTGCAAAGTGCTGGACTCCACAACAGCCAATGAAGGAAACCAACACCGAGAGATCCAGAGAATTACCAGTTTATTAGGCCTAGTAAAAATGGTAAGGCGAACGGATCACTCAGGCAGTAGTGAGGCGTTTCGCAACCCCAGACAAAGAGACCCCAAAGTTTATTTCCTCCCTTCCTGCCCCACAGGCTCGTACCTCCCCCAGGGTTGGGCTAGGGGTGGTGTTCCGGGGCCCACCAATGAGATGAGCCCACGAGTCTCTTGGGGGAAGGTCCTGGGCGTTGCACAGTCCATGGCCCGGACCCCTGTTTGGGTGGATTAGGCAAGAATTAATCCCTTAATGTGTGGCCAGGAAGCTTGACAATGGGAGGAGAGAAGTCAATATTGTCCAGGTGTCCGGATAATCAGGGAACAATTAACAGGTCAAGGGAAGATGGAACAGTCACAATGGGGGGTAAGGGAGACATAGTAGAGGCAGTAATGTTAATCCGGAAAGTCTTTTGCTGTCAGTGGTGCCTTGAATAGGTGTGAAGACAAAACAATGGTGTGCCTTCTGGCTGAGATATTATCTCTGGCCCAGCTGCCGGGTGTACGTGATGTTGCCGCTTCAAGGGCATGGAAGTCTTGATGGATGACTCCTCTTCAGCCATGCTGGTGCCCTCTTGTTGCCCTAAAGGTGGCTTGGATCCAGAAAGGCAGGGGAATACAAAGACAGATCCCAAGAGCCTAGTCCTCAGTGAGGCAGGGTGTAGAAGAGCAGGAAAATAACAGGAGGTGATAGGAGATGAGGCAGAAGGCAAAGAGAGAGAGAGAGAGTGTGTGTCTTGGTTCCGTGGGGGCCGTGGAGTTGGGCCTTGATATTAAGAAAGACCCCCATTCTGTGGGTATGGAGGCTGGGAATGTCTCAAACCAGGTCCCCTTAGCTGTGGGCTTTGAAGTTTTGGGAATGAGCAAGTCAATGAAGGTTAAACGGTGCGGTGAGGCACGAGTGGAAGGGGGGCAGAAGGCTAGGTGACAGAATTGGGATCCCTTGGGGAATGGAAAACAAGGGAAAGATTGTGGGAGATGGGTGTGAATTTGGCTTCCGCTTCGCCAATTTCTCGGTCCGCAAGGCTTCTTTTGCTGCTTGGAAAGGGGCAGCTCGCATTTTTCCCGATATTTTGGGAACGGTAGGGAATTTTTGAATTGGGAAATAGCGTTGTGCTTATGACAGGACGAGGGCCAATCTAGCGACCCCGGCAAGGCTCGGGGCCAGTCCGGTTTTTACCAATTTTTACTTTTCACTGTGACTCCACATAAATCCCCCCTTTTCAATTGCAGAGGTGTCCGACAGGATCACCTCTCTGGTAGGCTGCCTTGTCTTGCCTCCCTTTCCGTTCGGCGACATGCCCTACCGAACAAGGGAGTATCTCTGGGTCACATAGTGAATGGCGCACCGGATTAGGGCACTCACAACCACAAGCATCAACAGAAGGCCAATCAAGCCCATAAAGAGCTCTTTTATCCAATGGGAACCTGGAATCCAGCTTGTCAGCCAGTCCCATAAAGAAGCGTTGTTGTCCGAATAGGTGGCTTGGATTGCGGAAGCTATGTGCCAAATTTTAGCTATATCGGTGGTGATTCGCCCCCTCTGGTTAATGAAATGGCAACATCGGGTTTGGTTGAGCCACTGGCAGAATCCTCCCGCCCTACTCAAGAGAAAGTCTAAAGCTAATTTGTATTGGACTAGGGTCTCTGCGATTGAAGTTATTTCAGTTTGCAGAGCGGTGGCCACATCTGCGGTGTCATTTGCTAGGGCTTCCAATTGGTAGGAAAGGCGTCTAATCTGGCGGACATTAATTGCAACCCCCCAGGCAGGGAACAGAATGGAGGCGAACCGTTCACCTTCTGTTAAAAAGGTGCGGTCAGGATCGTACCCTTTCTCTTCACTGTAGACCCGTTTTTGCCGGTATAAATGATGGGGTGGTGCCCACGCTGATGCTGGCTGATGTTTAGGATAGAATTGTATGCCTGCGGGCATGAGAGTGCCTAGGGTGCAAGACCCATTCCAAGCGGCTGGTAGCACTCTCCCCGCCCAGGAGCCGCAGATCCAGAAGACTCCTTGTGGGAGGCCATGAACCACTACATTTAGGATAGCCGAATAGGTTAACTGAATTTGGTTGAGGGACATATTTACCCGTTTATTATCTTGAATGTACTGTGGTAGGCAACTGGGGTTAGGATGGGGTTCTCCAGAGGGGTGTTCCCCCACATCCACAGTGCAGTTACAGAAAGGGTAATCTCCCAGTTGTTGGAATGGGATCTGGGTGCCCTCGTGGGTTAAATCTCGGTGTGTAGGCTGGTTATGCCATGTCACACAGATGGGTGCCAGCGGCCAGTGCTGCTGGTAGCTCAGAGTGAATTGGTCTGGATCAGAAGATGGGGTATTTGGTCCTTGTGGGACCGTGTACAGGTGAGTCTTATTCCAATCCTGAGGCTCCAGGCATGCCGTGGGCATGATGGGCCATCCGGCCTGGATGTGGTGGGGGCCAAATGCACACACCCAACAATCGGTAACATTTAATGTCTCGGTCATATTATGGACCATCATGTGAAACGAATTGCGGTCCCACCCTGACAGTGTATCCGTGAAGAGGAGGGGTAGCGCCCACCAAAGAAAGCATAAAGATAGCATCCTGAGGGTAGGAATAGGGGTGTCTTTGGAGGAGGCAAAAGATACAGATAGAGGAAAAGAAAAAGGAGAGAGAGAGAGAACGGACCCAAGCACTCACCACTGGGATAAGATGGGCAGGGGTGGTCGTCAGGCCGGAACGCAGGTCGTAGACGGCGTCAGGATCCGGCGGGTTCCGCAACTGATGGGCGGTAGAACAACTGTCCCAGCCGGGGTCTAGTTCAAATGAGTTCCCAAAAGTTATGTCTCAAAGAGTCCTGGTCCGGACGAGGGGATCCTGAGTGTTAAGTATGAAAAACGGCAGTCAGTTCCTCTTCCTCGAGGGATTGCAAGCAGGCGATGGGGTCGGGGTCAGGCAAGGGCGCTCCCTTCTCTCTTCGCCGGGTGATTTTGAGACGGAGGGGCTCCAGCTGCTGGCACGCCCATTCCTCGTCCGGTGGGGGAACAGTCTTAACTCTGGAGAGGTGGATCCAGGATTTTACTCCTTCCACCTTTACAGCCGTTGGGGTACTTAGCAACACCTGGCGCGGGGGTGACCATTTTGCCTCCAGGCAGCCGGGATGCAGCTCTTTCACCATCACCCAATCCCCTGGGTGGATCTCAAGGGGCAGGTCTCTCCGGGGTGGGATGGCGGACGCGACCTGCTTAGAGAGGGAAGAGAAAATCCCCTCCAACTCCCTAAAGTATGCTGGCAGGGTTTGGCCCTCCGGGTGCACCTTTGGGGGGAAAGCTACAAAGGGGCGTCCATGCAGAAGTTCGAATGGAGACAAACCGAGGCGGGCTGTAGGGGTGGCACGAATTCGGGTGAGGGCAATGGGTAAGGCTTTGGGCCACTTGAGTCCCGTCTCCTGGCAAATCTTGGCCAAGTGCCGTTTTAGAGCCTGATTGAGCCTCTCAACTTTTCCCGAGGCTTGTGGTCTGTAAGCCGAATGAAGGGACCACTTAATTTGGAAATAGGTGGCCACTCCTTGTACCACCTGGGACACGAAATGGGCCCCATTGTCAGATTCCAGACCTAAGGGAACACCATGGATTGGGATTAGGTGTTCCACCAGAGCCTGGACTACTTCTCTGGCGGTCTGAGTTCTACAAGGAATCACCTCAGGCCACCCACTAAACAAATCTACAAAGACTAAAAGGTTCCGTTTGGCCCCAGCCCTGGGCATTTCAGTGAAATCAACTTGCCAGGCCTCCCCCGGGTAATGAGCTTGTCTTAAGATTCCATGGGGTAGTGGTTTGGAGCCTCGCGGGTTGTTTCGCAGGCAAGTGAGGCACGATGTGGCTATGCTTTGGCAGACAGATCGCAAATCGGGGTGGGAATACCGTGGGCTTAACCAGCGGAACAGAGTTCTTCCTGATGAGTGGGTGCCCCCGTGAAACCGTCGGACTAGGTGATGGAGAATTGCAGTAGGGAGCTGGACTCTGCCATCCACTACCCACCAACCATTTTTCCACTCCCCGTCTGGTTGCAGGGTGTCGAGCTGTGTATAGAGGGGGGGCATCTCTTGTTCCGGGGACACGGGAATAAGGGGATTTGGGATGTCTAAAGAATCGTTGGGAAATGGGGGTTCCGCTAAACACAATTCTGCCACCCCCCTTTTCAATTCGGCTGCTTGTCGAGCACACGTGTCAGCTAAGCGGTTTCCCTGGGAGATTAGGCTGTCATCAGTTTGATGACCTGGACAATGGATAACCGCCACCTCCTTTGGGAGGAGGAGGGCGGCCATAAGCCGGTCTAGCAGAGGGGCCATTTTAAGTGGCTTACCATCTGCCCCCACAAACCCACGGGCTTTCCATAATGCTGCATGGGTGTGGGCTGCTAGAAAACAGTACCGGCTGTCAGTGAAAATATTCACCCGCTGCCCCGTGGCTAATTTGGCAGCGGCGATAAGAGCCTCCAGTTCTGCTGTTTGAGCCGAGCATTGAGGGGGAAGGGATTTCATAAGGAGGGGGCCCTCTTCCCCCACCACCGCGAATCCAGTATAGCGGGACCCATTTCGAATGAAAGAGGACCCATCTGTCCATAGGGTGAGGTCTGGGGATTCCAGGGGTACAGAAGAGAGGTCAGGTCGAATTCCCACCACCACAGAGAGGGTTTCTAGACAGTCGTGTTGGGGAGAATCAGAGGGGGTAGGGAGGAGGGTAGCGGGATTAAGGCAGTTGGAGCGGTGGAGGGTGATCGAATCATTATCGAGGAGTAGGGAAACATACCGGGCCAGTCTAGCAGAGGTTGCCCAAGCCGGCAGTTTTTGTTCTAAGAGGGTGGATACAGAATGAGGGGAGTGAACCCGTATGGGGGCTCCTGCAGTAATTTTTGCCGCTTCAGTTACCAGCAGGGCGGTTGCAGCTACAGCCCGGAGGCAAGCTGGCCATCCTGAGGTAGCAGGCTCAAGGGTTTTGGAAAGGTAAGCGATGGGGAGGCGTTCAGGGCCAACACGTTGAGTAAGGACCCCCAGAGCGATAGACGTTCGCTCATGGACAAACAGATCAAATGGCAGTGTTTGGTCCGGCAGCACTAAAGCTGTAGCTTGTGCCAATGCTTTCTGGATTGCATTCCATGCATTCTGGTGCTCCCCAGTCCATTCCCAAGGCATATTTTGAGAGGTGAGCTGATAGAGGGGCTTTGCTAGCAATGAGAAATTTGGGACCCATAGCCTCCCAAATCCGGAAACCCCCAGGAAGGATCGGAGTTCCTTTACATTTCGGGGAGGGTTGAGATCATTCAGGGCTTTTATGCGGGAGGGGTGAATGAGGCGGGTTCCCTCCTTAAGGGTGTATCCCAGATAGGTGACCTCCTGTGTCACCCATTGAACCTTTTTCTGGGATACCTTGTACCCGCATGAAGCCAAATGGTTTAGGAGAGCGACGGATTGGGTTTCGAGGGAGTCTCGGTCCGAATGGACGGCCAAAATGTCATCTACATATTGCAGAATCGTGGCCCCTGGTGCCGAGAAAGACCGGAGGTCACTGGCTAGAGCCTGGGCGAACACCCGGGGACTGTTACAGTACCCTTGGGCTAATCGCGACCAGGTTAGCTGAGATTTAACTCGGGTGACCGGATCCTCCCACTCAAATGCGAAAATGGGGTGGGATTTGGGGGCTAAGGGTATACAAAAGAATGCATCCTTCAGGTCTATCACCGTATACCAGACCTGAGAATGGGTGAGAGTAGTTAAAAGGGTGTGGGGGTTAGCAACCATGGGGTGAAGCAATTGGGTCCTAGAGTTCACTTCTCTGAGGTCCTGAACAAATCTCCAGCTCTTGTCCGACTTTGGGACTGGGAAGATAGGGGTACACCATGGGGAAACAACTGGGATTAGGAGACCTTCTGCCAGGAAATTGTTGATAGTTTCCAAGAGGCCCCACCGAGCCTCCACCTTTATGGGATACTGCTTGATGGAGACCGGGAGGGCATCAGGTTTTAAGGGGACCCGATGGGGGGTGGCGAACCTGGCACATCCTGGTTTTCCGGTAAACCAAACTTCGGGGTTAACCGCTGACCAAGCTGGCGGCAGGTTCTGGGGAGGGGGTGAACTTAAGTAACAGAGGTGGGAGAGATTGGAGGGGAAAGTGACTCGTATGCCGCTCGGGTCGCAGTGGATAGTAGCCCGAAGCTTGCAAAGCAAGTCCCTCCCCAGCAGATTTAACGGGCATCGGGGGAGGACAAGGAAGGAGTGGTTAGTCTGGGATGAGATGGGGAGGGGGTGAGTGATGGGGGCCTGTGTAACTGACCCTCCAACTCCCACTATCGGGGTGGTTAAAGATTGAATTAAAGGATAGTCCCCAGGGTCGGTGAGGACGGAAAAAGTTGCCCCCGTGTCTACCAGAAACTTGGTTTTCTGGCCCCCCACTTCAATCTCCACCAGAGGCTCGGGGGTCCGAAATAGGGGGTCTTTACCTCTGGAGCTGCATCAGTCTTGGTCTCCCTCGGTGGCTGCCATTACAGCCCGGGTTGGGGGAGAGGGGGCAGCCCTAACCTCACACGGGTACCGGTTTCCCTGTGCAAGGGGAAGGGAACTTTCCTCCCTACTCGGCCGGGGGGCGTACGGCGGTCCCCGGGGTCCAGGGTGATGCAGAGGTAGTGGGTCCCTCCGGTCCCAGGACGGTGTGGGGCGAGGGGAGGGTTCGTGCTCTCGGGGGTACCTCCTCAGCCCTCCCCTTCCTGGACAATCTCGGGCCCAATGAATCAGGGAACCACAGTTGTAGCACCCCCTAGAATTTCCCTCCCTCCGGTATCTAACTTCCTGAGGGGGAGGTTCGCTAACGGGCTCCCTTGGGGGCTGGAGCTGCCAATAAGGCTGCATAGCGGCCGCTAGTAAGCTAGCCTTTTTCCTCAGCTTCTGGTCAGCCTTGGCCTCCTCTACCTCGGGTCTTTGGTAAAAGACCTGGAAGGCAGTTTGTATTAAGGTCTCCATTGGCTGAGCTGCTGGGGTGGGCAACTTTTGGAGTTTCCTCCGTATGTCGGGGGCTGCCTGTGCAATAAAAGTGGTCCGGATAGCAGCCAAATTCCCGGGGTCTTCCGGATCCACATCTGTGTGTCGCCAGTAGGCGTCCTTCAATCGGGTCAGGAATTCTGCCGGGGACTCCTCAGGGGTCTGGACAGTAGTGTACACTTTCTGGTAATTTACTACCCGGGGCACCCCCTTTTTGAGTCCCTCCTTTATGGCCCGACGGGCACCATCCATCATGGCCCGGCCATACTCAGTGTTTGGGTCATTTGAGGTGGCCGGGGGATTTAAGCACAGAATTTCCTCCGCTGTGGGAGGAAGTTGGGGCTGAGGGTCATCCTCCCCCCCCCTCGGGGTAGGGACTGAATGTACTCCCTCCTCCACTCGTTGAAAGCTAGGTATGCTTTCTCAAAGACTTGCCTCTTCTCTTCCTCGTTAAGGAGTGCTGAGAGGAGGGCAAAAAGGTCAGGTATATCAGGGCGATGGGTAGAGATAATACGGGAGACTAGATCTACATACTGCTGGGGACTCTCACGGTATGGTGGCAAGCCCTGTTTCCAATTATAGAGGTCTGCTGTGGCGAAGGGAGTGTGTACAAACACTAACCCGCTCGGCCCTGGGACCTGCCTGAGAGGGAATTGCCCCACAGGCTGAGAATGGTTTTTGGAGTCGTCCGAGGTGTAGCGCTCCGGAGCTTTCCGGGGGCGCTCAGACCTCCTGACGGTCTCAGGCGAAAGGCTGGCCGTTGGGCTGGCCCCTGAGCTTGGTTTTGGGGAGAGAGGAGGGAGTGAGGGGGTCCTAGAGGCTGCGGGCGATGAAGGTGCCCTTGATGAAGCCCCCCCCTTGCTGGGGCGATGTGATACCCGGCCCAGGCGGGGGGGCTGTGGCTAGAGTTCCTGGGTGTTGGCTAGACTCCCCCCTTCCTTGGGGTGGGGGGGTCCAGTTGGCGGAGGTACATATGGGGGTGGGAAGTCCTCCTCTTCCTGGGATTTTACTAAAGGGGTGGTTCCCCCGAAGAGGACGTTTTGGGCAGGAGGGCGAACACCGGATGTTGTTAGGGCTAAGTGTTTCCCCAACCTGCGAATGTGAAGCGGTTCGAGGCCACCTTGTTGGCATATGCCAGCCTCTCCGCTCAGGTTGTAAAAGATATAAAGATAAGGCAGCTCCGCTAGGCGGTGGTTCTGCCACAGATATTTCTCTAAGAGGTGAAGGGTTTCCCCTATGGTCCCCTCCCGTGGCCATCGGGGGAGATCATGGCCCAGGTGGTATAGGGGCCATGTGTCTCTACACAATTTCACTAACTTCCTCTTTTGGCATTTGGTCCCTGGATCTACCAGAGCAGTAAAATGGTCCAGGGCACAGCCGAGAGGGGTTCTCTGGGCTCCCACGGAGGACAATTCGTTTCCCATGGCGGCGGACTATTAATACTAAGACTTCCC
>JAHTLZ010004460.1:0-10393 GCA_023846285.1 Phrynocephalus versicolor
AGGAGTTTCGTCATTGTGACACCAAACCCTGTGGGGAAGAAGGAAGCCGGTGATTGCGGAGCCGGATGGCTGATTTAGCTGCCCCATTGCTGCCCACGGCAATGCCGGGTCAAACAGAGAGAGAGAGAGAGAGAGAGAGAGAGAAAGAAAACTAGTGAGGGATAGAAGGAAGGATAGAGGGAAGGAGGGAAGGAAGAAAGAATAGATGGAAGGAAGGAGCTTTGGATGGAAGGTAGGAAGGAACGAGCTTAGGTTGGATGGAATTAAGAAAGAAAAAAAACTGGTGAGGGATAGAGGGGATAGATACATGGACAGAAGGAAGGAATATATGGAGGGAAGGAAAAAGCTAAAAAAGAAAGAAAGCTGTTGATGGATAGAAGGAAGGATAGATGGAGGGAGGGAGGGAAGGAAGAATAGATGGCTGGAAGGAGCTTAGGATGGATGGAATTAAGAAAAAGAGAAAGAAAGCTGGTGAGGGATAGAAGGAAGGATAGATGGAGGGAAGGAAGGAAGAGTAGATGGATGGAAGGAAGGAGCTTAGGATGGATGGAATTAAGACAGAAAGATCAATTTTCCTGAGGAGACCTAACGGTTTACCAACATATACCTCATCCTTCTGTGCAACAGGAACAGCATGATTTTTTTTTTAATCAACCTGCAATTTGCAAAAGCATAACTCCCAACCCCAACATCCAGTGAAAGGTTTTATTTAAAAATAAATTAATTGAAATAGCCATCATCCTATCCTCCCGCTCCCCCGATTTCACACATGCATTTTTAAACGGTTGCACCCTGCCTGATGTTCCTTTATTATATAGAAAAATAAGGAGGGATATCAATTAAGCAATTAAGAAAACCGAATAAATCAATGGTCCTCCGCCTTCCGTGCAAACTTCTACCCTTATTCTTGGAAGTTTCCAAGAACCACTTTCAGATGAAATCCTTTTTTTTTTTTTTAATACTCCTGTAATTTTCAATTTAATTTAATGTCCTACCAGGTTCAACAACTCACCCCGATCGTCGGCTTCCTAGCGCGGAACCAACACTTGCTTTCCCAGCCGGGCGCGGGGAGATGACGTCACGCCCCCTTCCCACCAATCACGGCGTCCTGCGAACCGACGGGTGGCGCGGGGCATCCTGGGGAATGTAGTTTTCTCTCTGTGTGGCTTTTTCTATTGAAATTCTCATAAATTACAGCCAAAAGGGGGGTTGAGCCGTGTGGCCCTCACAAAACACAATTGCAAAAATAGGTTACAGGCGATACCTTTATTGTTATTAATATTAATTAATTAATTAATTAATTAATACTATTTAAAATGTTCCTTTTTTATTTTTAATAGCGGCCTATGAAGGCATCCTAAATTACAGTATCTTCAGCCTAGTTCAGCAAACTTCAAATCCCTTTTAAGCTCAGAGAGTACCCACCTCCGATTTTATTTTTTCCCACCCCTGGATGGCAGGAAGGGAACTAGGAAAAGCGTGCCCCTGCCCATGTGCCAAGTGCAGATTTATTTATTTATTATGGTATTTAAATCCCGCCCATCTGGCCTAAAAGGTCACTCTAGGAAGCTGCTGGTCAGCTACTCCCTCTGGATGGTGTATAAATTCAATTAATGAGCTGAATGAATTGTACTTTTTAATCTCGTATTTTTATACAATGACAATAAATTCCATTCCATTCCATTCTATTCTATTCTAAAAGGATTGTGTGACCCGTTATTTTAGGCTTCTGGGATAAACCGGTGCCCCTTTTCGCCCTGAGGAGCGTGAATTGCATGGGCTGCCGCTGATAAAAATAAGACGAACGAGCACATGGAAGTATTTATTTATTTAAAATACTTCTTTACCCCACCTTTCTCCTTCCAAGGCGGTTTGCATCCTGAAAAGACCAGAACGGAAGATAAAGGAAAGGAAGAGAGGAAGGCAGCTGAACAGCCTTAAAAAGCCATCTTGAAACCTCAGAGTTGTTTGTCTTCATAGAGGACAGACAAAAGCAACACATGCTTGGCCCCTGTGTGTTTATTTTAAAGCCAAATAATGATACAATGAAAGACAAAAGGGGAAACGAGAAGCAACAATGTAGAAGTGAGAGATGGGGGGAAATTACTTGTAGCGCACTGTTGTCTTTTGCAATGGGAATGCTTCTGAATGGGGGGGGTGGGTTGCTTTAAGTTGTGCCCCCCCCATCATCCCCAGCCAGCACAGTCCATGGTCAGGGATGATGGAAATGGTCGTCCAAGAACTATCATTTAACTACAGTTTTAACTACAGTAGGACCCTAGTATCCGCTGGGGATTGGTTCCAGGCCTTCCCGTGGATAATGAAAACCATGGATGAGAGAGAACGCCTGCCCACCCATCTCCAAACTGCTGTTTCCTGACAGTAGCTTGCTTTACGACTGCTGTTTTGAGACAGTGGCTTGCTTTACAGCTGCTGTTTGTGACAACAGCTCGCTTTACAGCTTGCTTTGTGGCTGCTGAATTATTTAATTTGTTTTCTTCTGCCAACCATGGATAACTGAATCAGTGGATAATGAATCAGTGGATACGGAGGTCCTACTGTCCTGTAATTGACATCTATTTTCTATTTTCCTTCTGAAACCATCCAGAAACATTTTATGTTTGATTTACTGTTGTTGTTGTTTTAAAAGACTGGCATCCGAGTCAATGGATCCTGCCGTTTCCGATGCCTTGACGTCACAGACTCGCACCCAGGGTGCCCAAAACGGCGGTTCCCAAGGCCGTGCCCCGGGCAGGAACAGGACGGAGATGACCGAGGGAGGCCCGATCTGGCCCTGGCGCTGATTGGGGTCCGATATCCCAGTGCCAGGACTCCGCTTTCTTCTGTGAAGCCAGTTGTGGGAACAGGCGCTGGGAACAGGCTCCCTCGGTGTTCCCACTGGAGCTGCCAGCTATGGTGTGTGACCCCCTGGCCAAAAAAACGCCAGCCGGGAAGCGGGAGATGGGGGCAGTGGTGTTTTCATCCTTTTAACTTCAGGCCAAAGCTGGTGCCCACCTTCCAGATAAGGCAGCATTTGAAGTTTGTTAAGGTGCCAAGTGGCGTCGGCAAGGGAGGCATTCCCCCCCTCCTCCTCGTGGAGAGGCCGATATGGCACCATCCACCCAATTTTTTCTCCCCCAAAAGCTCGGCTCAATCCTGGCAACCAGAGGCAAAGGAAACTATTTCTCTGCCTTGCCCTTCCTTAGGGGGAAAAACACACAACGAGGCTGATCTCAGGAGGAAGCATCTGTTTTCCTCCACCTCCGGCCGAGGCTGGGGTTTTAGGATGATGGCCAGCAAAGAGGAAAATAACACGGCTTCCCCTATTCATACGTGTCTCCTTTGCTCTGTGTTGGCTCGAGGGAAGCGGGTTTCGGCCGATGGTTCGGAGACCACCGCTTTGCCAGGGAGAAAGAGCGGAGGGCCGGGCCAGGCTGGCTCCGGAGGTAGTAGCCTTTCCAAGGGTTGGAGGCGTTATCGCCAAATTTAGAGGGCCATTAGCCGGCATCACGGAAAAGAACTTAAAGCCGTGGAAATCAGCGGGACGGATCAACAGGATAGAAACCAGTTGAACCTTGCAGATGGGAAGCGGGATTCTGGCGAGCAGTTTATGTCCCCTTTTATTATTTCTTTTATTCAATATTTTTAACATAGGTTTGTCCCGCCTTTCTCCTCAAAAAAAGAATCCAAAGGTTTCGTATGGGTTGCTTGCCTGCACTTCCGGTGGGTTGGACTAAATGACCTTTAGGGTCACTCTCTCTCTCTCTTTAAAATCCTCTGGCTATGGTTATAATTTGCTAGTTCCAAACTCCTCCTTGACCAAGCAGGAATTTGAACCCAGACCTCATCCATCACTAGACTCCACCGGGTATCTAGTGGTGCTTTCCAACATCCTTCAACTCTTAGCATCCCGAAATTCAGTAAGCTTTCAAGGTCCATTCATCCGGCTCAATAAAAGGCAGATCAACGGGGAAGGCTGTCCGGGTAGGGTGACGATGCCTTCAAACTTCTCCTTCAAAAGTCAGCGCCTGTCCAGTTTTGCTCAGACACGGTTTTCTCACTCGCCAAGACCCGCCTCCCTCCACGGACTACAACTCCCATCAACTGCACCGGTGGCAAGGGAAGATGGGAGCTGCAGTCTGTTTCCTTCTGGGCGGCTTCGGGGGCAGCAGGGGAGGCCGCTTGCAATGCATTGTTTTAAGGCCGGGAGTGTGTGTGTGTGTGTGTGTGTGTGTGTGTGTGCGCGCGCGTGTGTGCGTGTGTCCTTTCATGGCCCGTCTGTGTGTTCAGCCCCCACCGGCTCCCCCCCTAATTAATAGGAGATTAATCCACGAGGGTAATTATCCCCATTCGTCTCCAAATTAGGAACTCAACTTGACAAGCTCAGGAACAGCCTTCTCGGAGACAGGACAGGCAGACAGACACTAGGGAACCGTTGCTGGGCTGGGCTGGCCCTTCAGTCAATTCCAGATAAAAGATGTCTCTTGATAGCCTCTGGGCACGCGCAGAGGGCTTTCCTATGGGCTGGATTTAACCCGGGTGCTGCCAGAGATATCTCCCTTTCAGGTGTCTCTCTGCATTTGCCTCTTGTCAAGTTTGAGTGCTTTTATTTTCTTTCTTTCTTTCTTTCTTTTTTTATGGTACCCCCAGGCAGGCTGTCCAGACCTAGGAATGCTGGCTCATTACAAGCTCCCCCCAGGGCAAGAAAATGCTGAAGTTGCAAAAACCAGCAAGGGGCCTCTCAACCAAAGCTGGCGTCTCCCTGCTTAGGAAGGGAGGTGGGACCCCCCCCCTGCACACACACCCCACGTCCCACCCCTCAAGGGGCTCAGCGGATCCTGTTCCACTGGCAGCTCCCAAGCCGGAGGGCTCTGAGAAGCACAGATCCGGCGCAAACCGGTCCTCTTCCCTTGGAACCATTTGTACTACAGATTCCATCATCCCCCAGCCCAAGCCTGGAGAGCCATCCTCGGAGGGCAGATTGCCTCGAAACTTTCCCAGCCTGGCATTCGCCGCCACCCCCCACCCCCCGACCCTTTGGCTGCGTTCAGCTCTTGTCTGCACACGGTAACCCATGTTTCTAGGCTGGGCTGTGGGTCCTGGGGTTTTGTACTGTCCCTCCTAGTAATCTCCCCCCACCCCCCAAGTTTTTCTTCAGGACTCAGCCCTCCACACACACACACACACACACACACACACACACACACACACACACACTCCAGAGCAAAGCTTGGATGAATTCAGTTTTAAGACTACAGATCCCATAATCACATTATTGGGTGTGTGTGCTGGGGGCACTGTATTGTGTCAGAAGAAATATGCCCCCTCCGCTCCCCAAATCTGGTGGCTTATGCACGTTGTTTACTGGTCGGGGTGGGTTAGGGGTTGCATCTAACCCTAACCCTAACCCTAACCTCCCACCCCCAGGGGGGAAAGAGCCCCTGTCCCTCTACTTGGGCTGATACTTTTGGACGACACTGCCCCACCAATCCCCCCCCCCCACACCGACCTTTGTCCATGGGGAGGTGATGCCTTGTTTTGCAAAGACCCCCCACCCCACAGGCTCAGGCACGCTCCGGGTGGGCTCGGGCCTCCCTTCTGACGCAGGTTCCAGGCATCAAAATAGCAACCTGCACCTACAAGCCCGGCTGGGATGCAGCCGACCCCGGGCAAAAGGAGCAGCTGAGACCTGCAGCAAACACGTCTAGTTTCAGAGCTGGAGAGCCACCTCGGAGGTCCTGCTTGACCCGGGTCTCTGTGCTCCTGCATATCCCATTTCTGGCATAAATTCCTTATGTCATGAGGTTGGAGAAGCTGCAAGTTCCCATATTGTCTTAGGAACTAGCCCTTAAGGTCCAGATAGCTCGCTCCAAAAAATACGTAGGAGAAAGAATAATGTTTTTTTTTAAAAGTTCCATTACTTACAGTTGGGAACAGATCAACAGCGAACTTGCTCACTGTGTTCCCCCCCCCCTCGGATTAATCAGCTTGTACAGCAAGAGGGTGGATCTGGCATCATACTGGATGGGCAAACTGGATGTCACTAGTTTTCCTGACCCTGTGCTGGTTTTGTTTACAGAACGCTGGTTCCCCAGGCATCCTAACAGATGGAGTGCCTGCAGACAGCCCTTGTGAAGGCACAAACCGCAAATGCAGCACGACGTGTAAGCACTTGCCTGATAAATAAGATTATACATTTACAGTTGCAACCCGTAATTCTGTTCTTTCTTTCTTTCTTTCTTTCTTTCTTTCTTTCTTTCTTTCTTTCTTTCTTTCTTTCTTTCTTTCTTTCTTTCTTTCTTTCTTCATCAGCTTCTTCCTTCCTTCCTTCCTTCCTTCCTTAATCATCAGCTTCTTTCTTTCTTTCTTTCTTTCTTTCAAACATTTTAATCCTGTTTATCTCCTTCAAAAGAACCCAAGGTATTTTATAGTGTTCAAAGGCCATAGTTAACTTTAGGGTTTTCAAAGTCGGTGACATATTTGACGAGCGGTTTCACCAGGGCCACATGCCTCGTGATCATTATGAGTTTATTTTGTCATCTATATGATTTTCCCCCACCCCACCACCAGAAGAAAAATGAACCGTTCAGTATTTCTTGTGCACGCAGGATCGCAGATTGATGCGACCAGATCAAAAGCCAAATTCAGACCCATGCTGGGAAGCTGGGATTGCCCCCTTGACATCTGTGTGTGTGTTTGTGTGGTGTGCTTGGATTCCGAAAGAACCCTGTGCTCTGTGTGCCGGGAGTAGTCATCAGGACTAGGAACTTGGTTTTTAATTTGGCTCAGAGATGCTCCGCGCCCCTCTGCCGGCCCGATAGCATCTTGAAAACCAAAGCCGTGGAGGTGTGGGGGACACAACTGGAGAAACATGTCCGCATGTACACACACAAGCTCTTCCCAAGGTTTGGGTGGGGTTTTGTTTTTCCACCTGTTCCGACTGTCAGCAGGCAGGCCGAGTCGGACCGGTGCCAGAGCGGGCACCTTTGTTCCTGTGCCAACAGAAACACATTTTTTCCCCTCACCGGTAGCCAACCACAAAACAAGCAGAGCCTCAAGGAGCAAGCCTCCTTTGGCTTTGGACCCATCCTCCATAAAACTCAGAGTGGAGTCATCTGCCAGATGTTCAGCCAGGCAGAGAAGACCCCACAGCTGGCATTCGCGTCGCTCAAAAGCATCTCAGAAGTACGTGCCCACCTGCACCCAAATTTTCAGAGGGGAGGCCCAGAGAGAGAAGAGGGGGAGGGAAGGAAATATGGGTATTTATATATCGATTATATGTGTCTTTCCACCCCTCAGACCAAGGGGGCACCCTGGAACGGTTTGGAGACACCCACCCACGGATGCTGCAAAAGGCAGATGAGAAAGGACACGATTTTATTGTAAGCCGCTTTGAGTGCTTTTCCAAGGAGAAAGACAGGGGTAAAAAAAAAAATAAACTCAAAATAAATAAATAAATACTGTACTGCTCATGCCATGGTCTCTGGCGCCTTTCTAGTGGCCAGTTCTGGCAACTGCATCTTTAGAAATAGACATTTCTAAGATTTTCGTTCGTTCTTTTAATCGTTGCAATATTTCCAGGCACTCTTTGCAATATTTCAGCGGATCTAAAACCGCAGATACGGGACTCCTGCTGTCGTTTAAAGCCAAGCGATGGATATAAGGTGTTAAAACAAAGAGTCTCTACTTTTAGCAGTGCTATTAGGATGGTACGATAGAGCGGCGGCCAAACTTTGGCCCTCCGGTGGTTGGACCACAACTCCCACAGTCCTTTGCCATTGGCAACGCAGGCTTGGAATTCTGGGAGTTGTGGTCCAAAACATCTGGAGGGCCGAAGTTTGGCCACTACTGCCTTAGCAGCTGCCTTAGAGGAAAACGGAGTGGAATATTGACCCCCCCCCAGGGACCTCTCTCTTTCTCCGCAAGCCTTCTAAATCGACCTGTGTAGGTTTCTAGTCCTCAGCCTTTTAAAGCCACCAGGTTCGACCACACGAGGCAAGAGGCGGTAGGCCAAAACTCGACTCCGCAGCACTGCTGTACTGCTCAGCCACCCTCGGGTCGATCGAGAAATGGCGCCCAGTCGCCTGGACCCACGTCGCCACTCGCCAGCGGCGAGTCGGGCAAACGAAGACTTCAAAAGTTGAAGAGAAGGAGGGCGAGAGATTTAAAGGATCCCCCAGCCCTCGTTTCCAACACCAGACAAGTAAAATTTCCCCGGGGCTCAAGCCTGCTCCAGCTTGCCTGCATCTTACTGGCATGGCCTCCACTAAGCGGGCTGATCCATTCCTCTTGTGTTTTCGGGGCACAAGGCATAGCAGAGCTGGGTTTTCGATACCGGGCGCTGGCAGATTTGGGAAGGATCGCGCTGATCCTTCCAAACCCTCCACACCAATCTTTGTAATTTCTGAGTGATTTTTTTTAAAAAAAGAAATATTTTTCTTTTCCAGCACGGAGGCTAGGAACTCTACACCGGCCTCTCAAATATCAATCATGCCTCCACATGTTCTCCCTGGAACAAGAGTGCAGTTCTTGGTCTCTATCAGATATTTTCCTTCCATTCCACCCCCTGCGTGTTTCCCCCAATGAAAGATATCGCACCCAACGGTGCCACTGCCTCCCCCCCCCATGAAATGTGGGGCGTGTAGGAAGACAGAAACGGTCTACTGCCCCCTAAAACATCCCCTTCTCTTCAGAAGCCCC
This sequence comes from Phrynocephalus versicolor, assembly GCA_023846285.1. Classification (NCBI taxonomy): domain Eukaryota; kingdom Metazoa; phylum Chordata; class Lepidosauria; order Squamata; family Agamidae; genus Phrynocephalus; species Phrynocephalus versicolor. The sequence goes on from JAHTLZ010004460.1 coordinate 8,701, forward strand.
AAATGGGGGTGGTTTTACCCCACTCCACCCAAAGATCTCAGGACCACAGCTGTCAATTCAAGGGTCAGCCCCTCTGACCCCTCTACCCGAGGGCGCCATTATTCATCGGTGTTGTTTTCCTCCCGAGAAATAGGCTGGCTGGTGTTTTGTGTGTTGTCTTTCCCCCAACCCCATCGCCCTACCCATCTGTCTTGTGAGTCAGCAGCAGCGGAGTCTGGAACCAGTGCCGGTGCCGAGAAGATTTGGGGGCAGCGGGTTGTGTGTTGTTTTTTTAAAGAAACGGTGTAAAAACAGAAAGTTTTCATAAGCATAAAAGAGAGGGAGAAGGAAAACAAGGGAGACTCTGAAGGCGGCCTCTCTGCGGACCCAACAAGCTGCCTTTGCCTGGAAAAAAAATAGAATTTCAGCCGAGTTTAGAAGCTCCATAAGATGGGACTACATGGCCCAGAATCCACACTCGTAGTCCAAAATGATCACCTTTCATCGTGGAAACAGCAGTACAGTAATCTCCATAGTCCTATGGTGTGTCAGGTCCTGGATTCTTGGATTTATAGTGGCCAAATCAATCTCCCCTCCCCACCCCAATAGATAGAAATACCCCTCCGGCCTTCCTTTTATCTTTCAAACTTCTCTTTTTCTGTTGGCCCCTGAATAAAATCTCCTTGGCAATAGATAAGGCAAAGAGAACACCCCAGAAAACCACTTCTACCCACAATGAGCCATTCGGTGGTGGCATCTGATGCCGGGATCCTGGAATTCAGCTTTGAAAAGAGATTAGGTAAATCCAAAGCATCAAAGCCCTGGCGGCTTTAGGGTTTCTGTTTGCTTTTTCTCCTTGCAGGAGTTTTTTTTCCCCCTACACCTGGCTGGATTATCTCCCTCACCTTCCAGGATTTGCTCTACCACTTTTTTTTTGGCTTTTTCCGAGAACAGCCAGCCAGGGGTGTGTGGTTGCAGCGGGCGGCCCCTTCCTTCCAACCCTCCCGCTTTCTCGTCCAGGAATGACACTGGTCCCCAGTGAGGAACAGAGGCCAAACTTCCAACTGAAATCCTGACCTCTGTCAATAGATTTGAGTGGGAGAAGAGAGTTCGGTTACAAAATAAGCAACGCGCTCCAAACCGCTTCCCGGTGGAAGGAATGTGGTGTGGACAGAAAAAGGGACTCTGTTCCCCCCCCCTTCCTTACCCCCTTCACCCGGGCAGCTGTTTTCCTTCCCTCGGGCCAAGGGCAGAGGTCAGGATGGTGTAGGGGCCAAGCCCTGCCGAGGAGCGTGACTTCTGACCCTAACCTGAGGCAGGTTTGTGGGGCAGGACTTTGGGATTGAGGTGGGGGAAGGGAACGGCAAGGCTGCAACATCTGCATTGCCCCACGGCCAGGAATTTTTAGAGGGTCATGCAGCTCGAAATCCCATATTCCCATAGATTTGTAGGCCGTATTCCCATAGATTTGTATTTTGTGTGTGTGTGTGTGTGTAATCTGGGCCACCTTTTATCTGCAAGACTTTGATCTCACACTGGTCCATTCCTGCATCATCATCATCACCATCATCATCATCATCATCATCATCATCACATAGTCCTAAACGCTTGGGAAGTGTTCAACTAGTGATTTGTAATACAAAATCCAGCGTAGTTAGCTGTGTGATTAATAATAATAATAATAATAATAATAATAATAATAATAATAATAATA
>JAHTLZ010004462.1:0-10210 GCA_023846285.1 Phrynocephalus versicolor
AGGAGTTTCGTCATTGTGACACCAAACCCTGTGGGGAAGAAGGAAGCTGGTGATTGCAGAGCCGGGTGGCTGATTTAGCTGCCCCATTGCTGCCCACGGCAATGCCGGGTCAAACAATCCAAGCCTTTAGAGAGAGAGTTAGAGAGAGAGAGAGAGAGAGAAAACTAGTGAAGGATAGAAGGAAGGATAGAGGGAGGGAAGGAAGGAAGGAAGAATAGATGGAAGGAAGGAGCTTTGCATGGAAGAAAGGAAGGAACGAGCTTAGGTTGGATGGAATTAAGAAAGAAAAAACTGGTGAGGGATAGAAGGGATAGATACATGGAGGGAAGGAAGGAAGAGTATGGAGGGAGGGAAGGAAGAAGCTGAAAAAAGAAGAAAAAGCTGGTGATGGATGGAAGGATAGAGGGAGGGAGGGAAGGAAGAATAGATGGATGGAAGAAGCTTAGGATGGATGGAATTAAGAAAAAGAGAAATAAAGAAAGCTGGTGAGGGATAGAAGGAAGGAAGGAAGGAAGGAAGGAGCTTAGGATGGATGGAATTAAGACAGAAAGACCAATTTTCCTGAGGAAACTGAACGGTTTACCAACATACACCTCATCCTTCTGTGTAGCAGGAACAGCATGATTCTTTTTTTTAAAATCAACCTGCAATTTGCAAAAGCATAACTCCCGTCCCCAACATCCAGAGAAAGGTTTTATTTAAAAATAAATCAATTGAAATAGCCATCATCCTATCCTCCCGCTCCCCCGATTTCACACATGCATTTTTAAACGGTTGCACCCTGCCTGATGTTCCTTTATTATATAGAAAAATAAGGAGGGATATCAATTAAGAAATTAAGAAAACCGAATAAATCAATGGTCCTCCGCCTTCCGTGCAAACTTCTACCCTTATTCTTGGAAGTTTCCAAGAACCACTTTCAAATGAAATCCTTTTTTTAAAAAAAATACTCCTGTAATTTTCAATTTAATTTAATGTCCTACCAGGTTCAACAACTCACCCCGATCGTTGGCTTCCTAGCGCGGACCCCCACTTGCTTTCCCAGACGGGCGCGGGGAGATGACGTCACGCCCCCTTCCCACCAATCACGGCGTCCTGCCACCCGACGGGTGGCGCGGGGCATCCTGGGGGATGTAGTTTTCTTTCTATGTGGCTTTTTCTATTGAAATTCTCATAAATTACAGCCAAAAGGGGGGTTGAGCCGTGTGGCCCTCACAAAACACAATTGCAAAAATAGGTTACAGGCGATACCCCCGATTTATTTTTTCCCACCCCTGGATGGCAGGAAGGGAACTAGGAAAAGCGTGCCCCTGGCCATGTGCCGAGAGCAGATTTATTTATTTATTTATTATGGTATTTAAATCCCGCCCATCTGGCCTAAAAGGTCACTCTAGGAAGCTGCTGGTCAGCTACCCCCTCTGGATGGTGTACAAATTCAATTAATGAGCTGAATGAATTGTACTTTTTAATCTCGTATTTTTATACAATGACAATAAATTCCATTCCATTCTATTCTGTTCTGTTCTAAAAGGATTGTGTGACCCGTTATTTTAGGCTTCTGGGATACACCGGTGCCCCTTTTCGCCCTGAGGAGCGTGAATTGCATGGGCTGCCGCTGATAAAAATAAGACGAACGAGCACATGGAAGTATTTATTTATTTAAAATACTTCTTTACCCCACCTTTCTCCTTCCAAGGCGGTTTGCATCCTGAAAAGACCAGATCGGAAGATAAAGGAAAGGAAGAGAGGAAGGCAGCTGAACAGCCTTAAAAAGCCATCTTGAAACCTCAAGAGTTGTTTGTCTTCGTAGAGGACAGACAAAAGCAACCCATGCTTGGCTCCTGTGTGTTTATTTTAAAGCCAAATAATGATACAATGAAAGACAAAAGGGGAAACGAGAAGCAACAATGTAGAAGTGAGAGATGGGGGGAAATTACTTGTAGCGCACTGTTGTCTTTTGCAATGGGAATGCTTCTGAATGGGGGGTGGGTGGGTTGCTTTAACTTGTGCCCCCCCATCATCCCCAACCAGCACAGTCCATGGTCAGGGATGATGGAAATGGTAGTCCAAGAACTATCATTTAAATACAGTTTTAACTACAGTAGGACCCTGGTATCCGCTGGGGATTGGTTCCAGGCCTTCCCGTGGATAATGAAAACCATGGATGAGAGAGAACGCCTGCCCACCCATCTCCAAACTGCTCTTTCCTGACAGTAGCTTGCTTTACGACTGCTGTTTTGAGACAACAACTTGCTTTACAGCTGCTGTTTGTGACAACAGCTCGCTTTACAGCTTGCTTTGTGGCTGCTGAATTATTTAATTTTTTTCTTCTTCTGCCAACCATGGATAACTGAATCAGGGGATAATGAATCAGTGGATACGGAGGTCCTACTGTCCTGTAATTGACATCTATTTTCTATTTTCCTTCTGAAACCATCCAGAAACATTTTATGTTTGATTTACTGTTGTTGTTTTTTTAAAAGCCTGGCATCCGAGTCAATGGATCCTGCCGTTTCCGATGCCTTCACGTCACGGACTCACACCCAGGGTGCCCGAAACGGCGGTTCCCAAGGCCATGCCCAGGGCAGGAACAGGACGGAGATGACCGAGGGAGGCCCGATCTGGCCCTGGCGCTGATCGGGGTCCGATATCCCAGTGCCAGGACTCCGCTTTCTTCTGTGAAGCCAGTTGTGGGAACAGGCGCTGGGAACAGGCTCCCTCTGTGTTCCCACTGGAGCTGCCAGCTATAGTGTGTGACCCCCTGGCCAAAAAAACGCCAGCCGGGAAGCGGGGGATGGGGGCAGTGGTGTTTTCATCCTTTTAACTTCAGGCCAAAGCTGGTGCCCACCTTCCAGATAAGGCAGCATTTGAAGTTTGTTAAGGTGCCAAGTGGCGTCGGCAAGGGAGGCATTCCCCCCCTCCTCCTTGTGGAGAGGCCGATATGGCACCATCCACCCGTTTTTTTCTCCCCCAAAAGCTCGGCTCAATCCTGGCAACCAGAGGCAAAGGAAACTATTTCTCTGCCTTGCCCTTCCTTGGGGGAAAAACACACAACGCGGCTGATCTCAGGAGGAAGCATCTGTTTTCCTCCACCTCCGGCCGAGGCTGGGGTTTTAGGATGATGGCCAGCAAAGAGGAAAATAACACGGCTTCCCCTATTCATACGTGTCTCCTTTGCTCTGTGTTGGCTCGAGGGAAGCGGGTTTCGGCCGATGGTTCGGAGACCACCGCTTTGCCAGGGAGAAACAGCGGAGGGCCGGGCCAGGCTGGCTCCGGAGGTAGTAGCCTTTCCAAGGGATGGAGGCGTTATCGCCAAATTTAGAGGGCCATTAGCCGGCATCATGGAAAAGGACTTAAAGCCGTGGAAATCAGCGGGATGGATCAACAGGATAGAAACCACTTGAACCTTGCAGATGGGAAGCGGGATTCTGGCGAACAGTTTATGTCCCCTTTTATTATTTCTTTTATTCAATATTTTTAACATAGGTTTGTCCCGCCTTTCTCCTCAAAAAAAGAATCCAAAGGTTTCGTATGGGTTGCTTGCCTGCACTTCCGGTGGGTTGGACTAAATGACCTTTAGGGTCACTCTCTCTCTCTCTTTAAAATCCTCTGGCTATGGTTATAATTTGCTAGTTCCAAACTCCTCCTTGACCAAGCGGGAATTTGAACCCAGACCTCATCCATCACTAGACTCCACCGGGTATCTAGTGGTGCTTTCCAACATCCTTCAACTCTTAGCATCCCGAAATTCAGTAAGCTTTCAAGGTCCATTCATCCGGCTCAATAAAAGGCAGATCAACGGGGAAGGCTGTCCGGGTAGGGTGACGATGCCTTCAAACTTCTCCTTCAAAAGTCAGCGCCTGTCCAGTTTTGCTCAGACACGGTTTTCTCACTCGCCAAGACCCGCCTCCCTCCACGTACTACAACTCCCATCAACTGCACCGGTGGCAAGGGAAGATGGGAGCTGCAGTCTGTTTCCTTCTGGGCGGCTTCGGGGGCAGCAGGGGAGGCCGCTTGCAATGCATTGTTTTAAGGCCGGGAGTGTGTGTGTGTGTGTGTGTGTGTGTGTGTGTGTGCGTGTGTGTGTGTGTGCGTGTGTCCTTTCATGGCCCGTCTGTGTGTTCAGCCCCCACCGGCTCCCCCCCTAATTAATAGGAGATTAATCCACGAGGGTAATTATCCCCATTCGTCTCCAAATTAGGAACTCAACTTGACAAGCTCAGGAACAGCCTTCTCGGAGACAGGACAGGCAGACAGACACTAGGGAACCGTTGCTGGGCTGGGCTGGCCCTTCAGTCAATTCCAGATAAAAGATGTCTCTTGATAGCCTCTGGGCACGCGCAGAGGGCTTTCCTATGGGCTGGATTTAACCCGGGTGCTGCCAGAGATATCTCCCTTTCAGGTGTCTCTCTGCATTTGCCTCTTGTCAAGTTTGAGTGCTTTTATTTTCTTTCTTTCTTTCTTTCTTTTTTTATGGTACCCCCAGGCAGGCTGTCCAGACCTAGGAATGCTGGCTCATTACAAGCTCCCCCCAAGGCAAGAAAATGCTGAAGTTGCAAAAACCAGCAAGGGGCCTCTCAACCAAAGCTGGCGTCTCCCTGCTTAGGAAGGGAGGTGGGATCCCCCCCCCCGCACACACACCCCACGTCCCACCCCTCAAGGGGCTCAGCGGATCCTGTTCCACTGGCAGCTCCCATGCTGGAGGGCTCTGAGAAGCACAGACCTGGTGCAAACCGGTCCTCTTCCCTTTGAACCATTTGTACTACAGATTCCATCATCCCCCACTCCCCACCCCAAGCCTGGAGAGCCATCCTCAGAGGGCAGATTGCCTCAAAACTTTCCCAGCCTGGCATTCACCGCCACCCCCCACCCCCCAACCCTTTGGCTACGTTCAGCTCTTGTCTGAACACGGTAACCCATGTTTCTAGGCTGGGCTGTGGGTCCTGGGGTTTTGTAGTGCCCCCCTAGTAATCTCCCCCCACCCCCAAGTTTTTCTTCAGGACTCAGCCCTACACAAACACACACACACACACATACACACACCAGAGCAAAGCTTGGATGAATTGAGTTTTCAGACTACAGATCCCATAATCACATTATTGGGTGGGTGTGCTGGGGGCACTGTATTGTGTCAGAAGAAATATGCCCCCTCTGCTCCCCAAATCTGGTGGCTTATGCACGTTGTTTACTGGAGGAACATGGGTCGGGGTGGGTTAGGGGTTGCATCTAACCCTAACCCTAACCCTAACCTCCCACCCCCAGGGAGGAAAGGGCCCCTGTCCCTCTACCTGGGCTGATACTTTTGGACGCCACTTCCCCCTCCAATCCCCCCCACACCGACCTTTGTCCATGGGGAGGTGATGCCTTGTTTTGCAAAGACCCCCCACCCCACAGGCTCAGGCACGCTCCGGGTGGGCTCGGGCCTCCCTTCTGACGCAGGTTCCAGGCATCAAAACAGCAACCTGCACCTACAAGCCCGGCTGGGATGCAGCCGACCCCGGGCAAAAGGAGCAGCTGAGACCTGCAGCAAACACGTCTAGTTTCAGAGCTGGAGAGCCACCTCGGAGGTCCTGCTTGACCCGGGTCTCTGTGCTCCTGCATATCCCATTTCTGGCATAAATTCCTTATGTCGTGAGGTTGGAGAAGCTGCAAGTTCCCATATTGTCTTAGGAACTAGCCCTTAAGGTCCAGATAGCTCGCTCCAAAAAATACGTAGGAGAAAGAATAATGTTTTTTTTTAAAAGTTCCATTATTTACAGTTGGGAACAGATCAACAGCGAACTTGCTCACTGTGTCCCCCCCTCCCCTCGGATTAATCAGCTTGTACAGCAAGAGGGTGGATCTGGCATCATACTGGATGGGCAAACTGGATGTCACTAGTTTTCCTGACCCTGTGCTGGTTTTGTTTACAGAACGCTGGTTCCCCCGGCATCCTAACAGATGGAGTGCCTGCAGACAGCCCTTGTGAACGCACAAATGCAGCACGACGTGTAAGCACTTGCCTGATAAATAAGATTATACATTTACAGTTGCAACCCGTAATTCTGTTCTTTCTTTCTTTCTTTCTTTCTTTCTTTCTTTCTTTCTTTCTTTCTTTCTTTCTTTCTTTCTTTCTTTCTTTCTTTCTTTCTTCATCAGCTTCTTCCTTCCTTCCTTCCTTCCTTCCTTAATCATCAGCTTCTTTCTTTCTTTCTTTCTTTCTTTCAAACATTTTAATCCTGTTTATCTCCTTCAAAAGAACCCAAGGTATTTTATAGCGTTCAAAGGCCATAGTTAACTTTAGGGTTTTCAAAGTCGGTGACATATTTGACGAGCGGTTTCACCAGGGCCACATGCCTCGTGATCATTATGAGTTTATTTTGTCATCTATATGATTTTCCCCCACCCCACCACCGGAAGAAAAATGAACCGTCCAGTATTTCTTGTGCACGCAGGATCGCAGATTGATGCGACCAGATCAAAAGCCAAATTCAGACCCATTCTGGGAAGCTGGGATTGCCCCCTTGACATCTGTGTGTGTGTTTGTCTGGTGTGCTTGGATTCCGAAAGAACCCTGTGCTCTGTGTGCCGGGAGTAGTCATCAGGACTAGGAACTTGGATTTTAATTTGGCTCAGAGATGCTCCGCGTCCCTCTGCCGGCCCGATAGCATCTTGAAAACCAAAGCCGTGGAGGTGTGGGGAACACAACCAGAGAAACATGTCCGCATGTACACACACAAGCTCTTCCCAAGGTTTGGGTGGGGTTTTGTTTTTCCACCTGTTCCGACTGTCAGCAGGCAGGCCGAGTCGGACGGGTGCCAGAGCGGGCACCTTTGTTCCTGTGCCAACAGAAACACATTTTTTCCCCTCACCGGTAGCCAACCACAAAACAAGCAGAGCCTCAAGGAGCAAGCCTCCTTTGGCTTTGGATCCATCCTCCATAAAACTCAAGAGTGGAGTCATCTGCCAGATGTTCAGCCAGGCAGAGAAGACCCCACAGCTGGCATTCACGTCGCTCAAAAGCATCTCAGAAGTACGTGCCCACCTGCACCCAAAAAGTTTCGAGGGGAGGCCCAGAGAGAGAAGGGGGGAAGGGAGGGAAGGGAGGGAGAAATGGCTGTTTATTTATCGATTATGTGTGTCTTTCCACTCCTCAGACCAAGGGGGCACCCTGGAACGGTTTGGAGACACCCACCCACAGATGCTGCAAAAGGCAGATGAGAAAGGACACAATTTTATTGTAAGCCGCTTTGAGTGCTTTTCCAAGGAGAAAGACAGGGGTAAAAAAAAATAAACTCAAAATAAATAAATAAATACTGTACTGCGCATGCCGTGGTCTCTGGCGCCTTCCTAGTGGCCAGTTCTGGCAACTGCATCTTTAGAAATAGACATTTCTAAGATTTTCGTTCGTTCTTTTAATCGTTGCAATATTTCCAGGCACTCTTTGCAATATTTCAGCGGATCTAAAACCGCAGATACGGGACTCCTGCTGTTGTTTAAAGCCAAGCGATGGATATAAGGTGTTAAAACAAAGAGTCTCTACTTTTAGCAGTGCTATTAGGATGGTACGATGGAGCGGCGGCCAAACTTTGGCCCTCCGGTGGTTGGACCACAACTCCCACAGTCCTTTGCCATTGGCAACGCAGGCTTGGAATTCTGGGAGTTGTGGTCCAAAACATCTGGAGGGCCGAAGTTTGGCCACTACTGCCTTAGCAGCTGCCTTAGAGGAAAGCGGAGTGGAATATTGACCCCCCTCCAGGGACCTCTCTCTTTCTCCGCAAGCCTTCTAAATCGACCTGTGTAGGTTTCTAGTCCTCAGCCTTTTAAAGCCACCAGGTTCGACCACACGAGGCAAGAGGCGGTAGGCCAAAACTCGACTCCGCAGCACTGCTGTACTGCTCAGCCACCCTCGGGTCGATCGAGAAATGGCGCCCGGTCGCCTGGACCCACGTCGCCACTCGCCAGCGGCGAGTCGGGCAAACGAAGACTTCAAAAGTTGAAGAGAAGGAGGGCGAGAGATTTAAAGGATCCCCCAGCCCTCGTTTCCAACACCAGACAAGTAAAATTTCCCCGGGGCTCAAGCCTGCTCCAGCTTGCCTGCATCTTACTGGCATGGCCTCCACTAAGCGGGCTGATCCATTCCTCTTGTGTTTTTGGGGCACAAGGCATGGCAGAGCTGGGTTTTCGATACCGGGCGCTGGCGGATTTGGGAAGGATCATGCTGATCCTTCCAAACCCTCCACACCAATCTTTGTAATTTCTGAGTGATTTTTTTAAAAAAAGAAATATTTTTCTTTTCCAGCACGGAGGCCAGGAACTCTACACCGGCCTCTCAAATATCAATCATGCCTCCACATGTTCTCCTTGGAACAAGAGTGCAGTTCTTGGTCTCTATCAGATATTTTCCTTCCATTCCACCCCCTGCGTGTTTCCCCCAATGAAAGATATCACACCCAACGGTGCCACTGCCTCCCCCCCCATGAAATGTGGGGCATGTAGGAAGACAGAACCGGTCTCCTGCCCCCTAAAACATCCCCTTCTCTTCAGAAGCCCCAAATGGGGGTGGTTTTACCCCACTCCACCCAAAGATCTCAGGACCACAGCTGTCAATTCAAGGGTCAGCCCCTCTGACCCCTCTACCCGAGGGCGCCATTATTCATCGGTTTTGTTTTCCTCCCGAGAAATAGGCTGGCTGGTGTTTTGTGTGTTGTCTTTTCCCCAACCCCATCGCCCTACCCATCTGTCTTGTGAGTCAGCGGTGGTGGAGTCTGGAACCGGTGCCGAGAAGATTTGGGGGTAGCGGGTTGTGTGTTGTTTTTTTTAAAGAAACGGTGTAAAAACGGAAAGTTTTCATAAGCATAAAAGAGAGGGAGAAGGAAAACAAGGGAGACTCCGAAGGCGGCCTCTCTGCGGACCCAACAAGCTGCCTTTGCCTGAAAAAGAAAATAATAGAATTTCAGCCGAGTTTAGAAGCTCCATGAGATGGGACTACATGGCCCAGAATCCACACTCGTAGTCCAAAATGATCACCTTTCATCATGGAAACAGCAGTACAGTAATCTCCATAGTCCTATGGTGTGTCAGGTCCTGGATTCTTGGATTTATAGTGGCCAAATCAATCTCCCCTCCCCACCCCAATAGATAGAAATACCCCTCCGGCCGTCCTTTTATCTTTCAAACTTCTCTTTTTCTGTTGGCCCCTGAATAAAATCTCCTTGGCAATAGATAAGGCAAAGAGAACACCCCAGAAAACCACTTCTACCCACAATGAGCCATTCGGTGGTGGCATCTGATGCCGGGATCCTGGAATTCAGCTTTGAAAAGAGATTAGGTAAATCCAAAGCATCAAAGCCCTGGCGGCTTTAGGGTTTCTGTTTGCTTTTTCTCCTTGCAGGAGTTTTTTTTTCCCCTACACCTGGCTGGATTATCTCCCTCACCTTCCAGAATTTGCTCTACCACTTTTTTTGGCTTTTTCCGAGAACAGCCAGCCAGGGGTGTGTGGTTGCAGCAGGAGGCCCCTTCCTTCCAACCCTCCCGCTTTCTCGTCCAGGAATGACACTGGTCCCCAGTGAGGAACAGAGGCCAAACTTCCAACTGAAATCCTGACCTCTGTCAATAGATTTGAGTGGGAGAAGAGGGTTCGGTTACAAAACAAGCAACACGCTCCAAAACCGCTTCCCGGTGGAAGGAATGTGGTGTGGACAGAAAAAGGGACTCTGTTCCCCCCCCCTTCCTTACCCACTTCACCCGGGCAGCTGTTTTCCTTCCCTCGGGCCAAGGGCAGAGGTCAGGATGGTGTAGGGGCCAAGCCCTGCCGAGGAGCGTGACTTCTGACCCTAACCTGAGGCAGGTTTGTGGGGCAGGACTTTGGGATTGAGGTGGGGGGAGGGAACGGCGAGGCTGCAACATCTGCATTGCCCCACGGCCAGGAATTTTTAGAGGGTCATGCAGCTCGAAATCCCATATTCCCATAGATTTGTAGGCCGTATTCCCATAGATTTGTATTTTGTGTGTGTGTGTGTGTGTGTGTAATCTGGGCCACCTTTTATCTGCAAGACTTTGATCTCACACTGGTCCATTCCTGCATCATCATCATCATCATCATCATCACATAGTCCTAAACGCTTGGGAAGTGTTCAACTAGTGATTTGTAATACAAAATCCAGTGTAGTTAGCTGTGTGATTAATAATAATAATAATAATAATAATAATAATAATAATAATAATAATA
>JAHTLZ010004463.1:0-10408 GCA_023846285.1 Phrynocephalus versicolor
GTAGTAGTAGTAGTAGTAGTAGTAGTAGTAGTAGTAGTAGTAGTAGTTGTTGTTGTTGTTGTTTACATTTTTGGTTAAATCCCACTAGCTGTGCAGCAGAAGTGGAGTCATTTACACAAGCAGAATTAGCGTCAAGTTCCCCAGTGTAGTCCACCCCTTTTGTCTCATCAGCTGGCACTTACAGACTCAATAACTGACTCTGAGACAGGAGAAAGAATAAAAACATTTTATTTACTTACAGCAAACAGATAACAACAAACTAACAAATGTGTTTGACGACTCAACAAACTACTGACTGTTTCCAACTGACTGGTTTTGAATTCAGAGGCAGGAAGAAATGATTGGATACTGCTGGATTGATTGACAGTCACCCCAGCCCAGAAAGAATCATTCCAGATGTTCTTACCAGAGACAGCCTACCAGGTTGCAAAAAAACAAAATAAAATAAAACACCAACATTTTGCTGGACAGGAGAGACCATGATTTATCAGGGTTGTAATTCAAGAAAAAATATATATATCGTCAGTCTATACAATCCATCTCTTGTACTGTGTGCAGGTCACTAGCATGGTCCTGAAATGAAAGCATCTGTTGTATCTGCGTAATCTCCTAAATTACAGGTAGGTACAATTTTTGCAGGGAGCCATATAGGGACCAATCTTCCCATGAAATAAACCATCTTTAGACTTAAGGTCTGCCTGTGACTACAGTGTGAGGGTTTTTATAGTTCATTCCCATTACAAAAAATTATTAACAACACCATCTTCTCACACTTAATCTGTTGTTATTAATTTTAAAAAATAATTTGGAAGATTTATTGTGTTTATTTTTGTGGTTGCTCGTGATGCTTGTTGCCAGAGGTTCATTCGCAGTTATTAGGCTTACTGTTATTGTCTCTAAAGAGGGTTCCCATTGAGTGTGTGATTGGCCAATTAATCGGTTTTCTTAATTAATGAAAAATAATTTCACTGGCAGAGAAAAGGAGCTCCTGGGCCCTGTTTAAACAAACAAAATGAGGACATTTCATGATTTAATAGAAGCCATTAAAGGAGAGAGGTCATTGCTGCGCTCCTTCTCCCTTCTCCTTCCTTCCTGCTAGTGTTTCTTTCCAGTTAACCCAGTGCTTGAGACTGGGCAGGATTCACGGTCTGTGTCTAAGCTGGCAAGGTTCAACCAAAGACCAACAAGGATATGCCAATGTTACAGCGAAGAGGCAGTGCAACTTTCAAGACATCAGAAGCCAATAGCCTTTTTTAGTCCCAACTGGAGTAGACCCATTGACTAGGTGGGGTTTTATTTTTTACATGAAATTTGGCTTATTTATCCATCAGTTGATTTAATGGGTCTGCTCTAAGTCAGCACTAGCCATTGGATGCTGCTCAAGGCCACACCTGGAGTATTGTGTACAATTCTGGTCACCACATCTCAAAAAAAGACATAGTGGAACTGGAAAAGGTGCAGAAGAGAGCGACTAAAATGATTACTGGGCTGGGGCACCTCCCTTATGAGGAAAGGCTAAAACATTTGGGGCTCTTTAGTCTGGAAAAAAGGCGCCTGAGGGGGGATAGGATTGAGACGTACATAATAATGCAGGGCATGAGTAAAGTGGATAGAGGGAAGCTCTTCTCCCTCTCACAAAATACCAGAACTAGGGGACATCCACTCAAATTGAGGGCTGGGAGAGTGAGAAGAGACAAAAGAAAATATTTTTTCACCCAGCGCATTGTTAGTCTGTGGAACTCCCTGCCACAGGATGTGGTGCCATTTGCCCCTAGACTGAGACAGTTCTTCCACCAACCTAGATCCTTAAAAATAAGACTTATGTAGCTGAGATGCCTGAGCTCCACTCTGATTTCAGCGACAAACACTCCTCCTGGAGCCTTCCTCATAGAAAAGGCCTTCTTCACATAGAGGATCCTTCTTTGCAAGGACACTGACTTTATAGTCAGGCATTCCTTTAAATACTACTAGTGTAATCTCAAGTTTCACCATATCTCCATGACTGGATGGTGGTCCTCTCAGTCCCAAAGAGGCTGGTGTGTGGCAGCGAGTGGCGGAAACGGTATCGACGGCTACCGTCACATTTTAATTACCGGTCGTCAAAATTAATTAGCCGGTTCTTAAGTCTCAAGAAAGATGGACACTGCTGGGTTTCCATACCATATTTCAGGTGATTGGACTGTGCATGTCTGAGTATCTATGTTGGAAGCAAGTCGAGAAATAGGGATGAGGCAGAACACTCCCCCCCCCCCCGCGCCCAGTATTTTTGGACTTCCAGTCTCTGCAATAGTGTAGGATCCCTGAGGCAGAATCCTGGGACGTGGAAAGGAGAAACTACAAGGCAAAAGATAGGTCCTTCTGGCCCCATTCTCTGCTGGGAAAAAGAGGAGGATGCCCAGCGGGAGGGGTGACCTTGCCACCCAGTAGACTTCATAGGGGGGAATCCTCTCACTGGACTACCCTTCCCGTGTTAAATAGACCTGCTATATAGGTATGATTTTTGTAACAAAGGAGGAACATCTCGGGGGGGGGAGGATGCCTAGACAATCCTAATGCAGCACTAATATGGTTGAATGCACAGAAATTCAAATCTTAATGTTTAAAAATTGCATAACTCAAATTCCTTGGTCTGGATGGATGAGTCTGCCGTTCCCGTCTCTCGTACATGAGAATGATTTTAATTTCTAACTCTTTCATACCCCCCCCCAAAATACGGGCATTTGCAAATACAAATGGATGTGACAGTCTTACCTTGTTTAAATGCAACACTTGATAAGTCAATGCAAGGTTCTCAGAAGAGATGACATTTCTGACGTCTATGGCTATAACACCTGTGTTAGACTTATGTGGGTTTGTTTTAGTTACTGAATCTTCCCAAATGACCGTGTCGATTGCACATATTATATATGCCAAACAGCAACACCTTGGTGAAGTTGCTGGGGGGGGGGCTACAAGAGGGATGATGCTAGCTGACTGAGTCTTCTGGGAGTCACCCTCCAGAAAGAGATCTGCTCCTCATCATGGACTTACTAAGTGCACTGGATACCAGATATTCTGTGCTGTCTAGTCGGGATCAACCCATAGTAACCCTAATAGGGCTTTCAACCTATATTTTGGGTGTGCTTTTTACCAGTTCCACACCTGCAGTGGTTGAACGGGGATTCGAACGCAGGCCTCATGAAGCCTAGTCACTCCACCCACGACATCACACTGGATAGCCTAGATACCTTGACAAAGCATTATTAGCTACAAACTAACAGGTTCATGACAGCGTTTCCCAAAATGAGTGGTCATCATCCCCAAAGGGGGGCATGGCTCACCTTATAGTTGTTGTAGACTTTGTTAAATAATTCCTTCCTTAACCTTTAGGAGTTAAGGTTGGTGCGCATGAAGCAGGATCTTTGGGAGAGAAAGAAGCCTCTAGTTTGGCACTCGTCGCCCATTGTGAGCCGCTTAGAGTTCCGCAAGGAAGATAAGCAGGATATAAATATAATAAATAAATGAATAAATAAATAGTTTCTGAAAAAGGATGATTTTGCTCCATTAAAATGCCTTTTTATGCAAACATGGCAGATGTATGCCACAGGCTATGTGGCGATTACAAAAGGGTGTTGCGGAATGAGTGGTATATGAGGAGACCACCACAGCATGAAAGGTATTTGTAATCTTTGTATGTGCATTGGTGAGGTCTGGTGTCCTTTTCTGAAGGCAGCAATTAACAATTAGAGATGGGCACGACTCAGGGAAAATGGTTTTTCGTTTTTCGTTTTTCGTTTAGGGGTCCGTTTCGGCTCGTTTCCATTTTCGTGAGCTAATTTTCAAAAATTTTCGTTTTTGTTTCATTACGTAATGAAAATGAAAAACGAAAACAAAAACAAAAAATTTTCGTTTCTCCCCATTTAGTGCTATTAGATGCTTTTCCAGTAACGAAAAACAATAATTGGCTCGAAATTAGTCGTTTCATTTCTGTTTTTGTTCCATTTTTGAACCGATTTTCGTTTTTCGTTTCGTTCCATAATGAAAACGAAAAACAAAAATGAAAATGAAAATTTCGCTGAGTCGTGCCCATCTCTATTAACAATAAATAACTCAGCAGACTAAGGCTCCGAAACTGTTGGCTGCAAAGTCGGCAGCTCGGTGGTTCGAATCCTGGGTGCCACGCAGTGGAGCAAGCTCCCGCTGATAACCGCAGCTCCTGCCAACCTAGCAGTTCGAAAGCATGTAAATGCAAGTAGATCAATAGGTACCACTGTAAAAAGCGGGAAGGTAAAACAGTGTTTCCTTGCAGCCATGCCGCCCACGTAGCCATGGACTTGCACAACACTGGCTCTTTGGCTTGAATACGGAGATGAGCACCGCCCCTAGAGTCAGACATGATTAGCACGCACGTGCGGGGAAACCTTTACCATTACCTTTTTAACTATATTTCTAAGGTTGGTTCTTTTCTAAAGCAATGGCACTAAATTTCCTCCATAGCTGGTGCACACAACCTGTGCCATCAAAGTATGTGCGGAAGTACCATCTGCCCATTCTTGGTTGTACAATTTTCCAAGATTGTGAAGAGACAGTTTTAAGTGGATCAGAAAGACTTTTCCTGCAGCACAAGCAGTTGCCTTAACAAAAGTGGGCTCTACTCAGAGCGGGCAGATAGATGGTGCTTCAAGCATTTACCACCTGTAGGTGCAATGCAAAGCTGATTGATGCCAAGGAGGTAGAGATAAACCACCCTCCCCCCCCCCCCACACTCTTGTTGGCTGTCCCAGCTGGAGTATGACAAGATTTACAAGGAGTGATCTGTAGATGGGAGCTGGGTGGATAGCTCAGTAGTTTAGGTCTTTGGCTATGGTGACCAGAGGTTGGGAGTTCAATTCCCCCACTGCACCTCCAGAAAGAAGAGCCAACCTGTGTAGCCTTGTGTAAGCTGCACAGTCCCAAGGTATCTCAGAAGAAGGGAATGGTAAAAACAACAATAACAATAACAACAACAACCCACCACCCAGTGTATTCTGCAGTGACATAGCAAGGGTTTGGGGTGCCTGGGGACAAAGTTGTTTTTGCACCCCTCTGGCTCTCCCCAAACCCATCGCATCCACCCAGCATGGGGGGGGGGCGCAATCCTGCGGGTGTGGGTGGGTGTGGGGTGGGCAGCCATGTGCACACGCTACGATGTACATGCCTTACCTCTCCCATGGTGGTGGCAAAGAGGAGGAGGAGGAGTGCACATACTGTAGCTGGGTCTATAGATGTCATCCATTCCAGAGCAGGCTAAGGTACCTCAGACAGACGATCCCAGAAATAGCTCACCTCACCTCGGAAAATGAAAAACCAGTAATGAAAAAAACTAAATACAGTGGTACCTTGTATAAAGGAATTAATTCGTTCCAAATGAAATTATGTTAAACAAATTTTCCTTTGTACACATTTCCCATAGGAATGCATTGAAAATGGAGTAATCCCTAATCGTGACCATAGGCGATTCTGTTAAGCAATTTCCCCCTGTCTCTGGAAATTTTTTCCTCTAAGTGGATTTTCTGCTAAACAAGCCGCTTGTTATACAAGGGTCCACTATATTGTGTTTTTTTTTAAAAAAATCATTAATTACAACTTCACTTACAGAAATAAAGTCATTCCATAACACGTCTAATTTAGAGGCCAGTTCCACATGGGTCTACTCTGACGTAACCCTCGCTGTGTTCAGAGGGGTATATGTGAACAGGGCTGTAGCTTTTAGCACCTTCACAGTTTTATTCCTATGTGAAGTAGAGCTGAAACAAAATGTTACTTAATTTGCAACGTGAGTTGCAAATTCAAAGGGCGTGCAACCAAGTGAGGATTTCCCCTCTCATTTCTCTTCCCCTCTTTTTGGTTTGCGTTATCCTGAATGCACGGATATGCTAAAGCTAAACCTGAACACATAAACTTTGCATTTTAAGATGTAACTGTTCCTTATAAAACTCACTTTTGCATCAATGAGGAGATGCAGATTCACTTTGCATTTTAATTTATTACCTGAAGCATATGGTGCTTCTTCCTAACTTTTTTTCTGTACCCAAACAGAAGCATCTTCTGTTCCTTCTTATTGATTTTTTAAATCACCGCAATAGTTGTAAGCACAACCGATTGAGCCCAACCAAGCTAAAACTGGACACTTTCAAGTCTCATTGATTCTAATGGGAGACAGTTATTCTGGGATCCTGTTGAAATCAAGGAGATGAAGTGTGTTAAATGCATGACTGTCAACCATTATTATTATTACTACCAGTATGATTACTGAGATTTTTTTAATAGGCATTTTAATTTCAACTGTATTTTAATGCTATCACTTATATATTTGAATACAGTGGACCCTCATATAACAAGGGTTTTTTTAAAAAACAGAAAATCCACTTAAAGGAAAAAAAAATATCTGGAGATAGGAGGAAACCGCTTCACAGAATCGCCTAAGGGGCGAATCCATACAACAGAAAAACAGTCGCGATTAGGGATTAATCCAAATGCATTCCTATTGGAAATGTGTACAAAGGAAAATTTGCTTAACAGAATTTAATTTGGAATGAATTAATTCCTTTATGCAAGACACCACTGTATTTGTAACTTATTCTGTTTTAGGCATGGTATTATTATTTTTAAACTACTTCGCAAGCTAGCAAGCTGCGCATCATGCCAGCCATGATGGGAAAGTGGCATAGAGAGCAAGCAAGCAAACTTTGACCGATTCAGGCCCACATGCTTCCACCCTGTTCTGCAGCTGGACACAACTCTTTCTTTTAAATGATGCATTTAGCCTAAGGGCTTCTGAAGTAGTCGAGTGTCTCTGGATAAAGACACTCTTACCACTCTTTCTTCCTACGTTGCTTTGGGAGAGAGAGAAAATGATAATACATGTTTGAAAGATGTCAAATTGCCAAGGAAAAATGTTTCCAGTCTGCTAAAATGCCTTTCTTCTCCCCACCTCCACCGCCGCTTTTCACTGCAGATATCAAATGAAGCATGCCATGCAAAAGGTCATCAGTCAGCTTATAGCAGATAGGAAGAATAAAATGCATTCAGGCGGAGGGTGGTGTGTTGTCTACTGCCTTCTCTGGATCGTCTGTTTGGGTGACATTTCGTTGCCGTCATCACCGCACGTCAGCAGCGATCAAACTTTCTGCCATGGTGCACTTTAAAAAATCTAGAAGGGCTATTTCGAAGTGTTCAGGCAGCCGCTCACGAGCACGTTGTGGCACATGCACATATTTCAAGCTGAAAACAAGTGACGTATATATTTGTTTGTTTTCCAGCTCAACATGACCGAGCGATGCATATCAAATATAACGAAGGGGCGAAAAACCTTTGAGCTCAACCAATTTTCTTTAATTTCATATGTTTATTCCCCCCTCAAAAAAAAAAAAAATCTGATATCTCACCTCTTTTTGATCCATGGAGGTTTGTTTGGCCTCTAGCCATAGTAGGAACTTGCCAAACTGTAAAGGAATACAGAAGAAACCCAGGATGGTCCATTCCCTAGAGTGCTAGTGGCTCTTCTTTGAATCCAGCTGGCAGTGGTAACAATCGAAAAAGCAATCCCAGTGAAACCAGGCATGTCCGTGGCAGGATCCCGCTGCAGATGGTCATGCCAATCCCAAAATCTACTAAAAGGGTACCCTCCTAAATTGAAAACGGCAGCACATGGCCCAGGTGAGAGCAGTTTTCTCCAAGATCTCATGACAGAACGCAGGGTATATCTGTTAGACAGACAGGCAGATGGACAGTGCTAAACATTAACGAATGTTAAAAACGTGTCTATTCAAGAAGGCTTTCCCTGAGACTGGAACATTGCTCCCAGTGGTATGCTTCATGTCCTAATCAGAGCTAGGATTTAAAGTGTCTGGGGACAAAGTTTGTTTTTTGAGCCCTTCCTGCCAACCCCCCCCCCACACACACATCACACACACACCCCAGCAACGGGTGCCGAACCCTGCAGGTGTGGATGGGCAGACAGGCACATGTGTGTGTGTGGGGGGGGGTTGTGTGCGCACACGCATTACACCTCTCCCACCAAGGCAAGGAAGAGGAGGAGAAGGAAGAGGGTGCCACGGCCACCATGCTCCTTCATGCATGCATGCATTGCCGCAGTGCACTTGTTTACTGTTACCAATAAAGAGCCTGGGTCCCAGGCACAGCTCAGAGACACTCCCACACACTCACTCTCACGCACATGCACATACAGAGACACCCATGCACAGAGAGACACAGCCTGGGACCAGGAGATGATTGTCCCCCAAAATTCTGTGTATGCGTAATTAATAATGCTATACCTGATGCTAGTTAACTTTCTGAATTATGCTGGTGCACAAATTTATTTTTCATAAACAATGTAACAAGCAATTACAAACTTAAAGTAAAAAAAGTAAAGTGTGCTGCTTATATACCGCCCTATTGAGCTTAAAGTACTCTGTTGGTTGTTTACAATTTCATTATTCAGTCTACACGTTGCCCCCTAGAGTGCCTTCCATGAGCAGGGTACACAATTTATCGACCTTGGAAGGAGGGAAGGTTGAGTTAACCTCAAGCTAGCTACCTGAACCTGGGATCAATCTCAGGTCATGAACAGAGTCTTCACTGCAGTACATGTACTGAAGTGCATGTTACATGTTGATGTATTAAATAATGTCTTCTTGATACTTTTAAAAGTGAATTATAAAGAGCATGTTAAGGCATTTTAGAGGCATTTTACAATCATTTTTCATATTTTATAACATCCATTTTATGACTGAATGAAGGGCAGCTGTGTTTTGTTTAATCTTTCAAAACCTTGAAGTATTTTCAAGGTGCAATATCGTGATTGACCACTAGATGGAAACAGAGAGTCTTTCCAACCAGATAGCCTTAAATCATCCTTTGCAGTAACACAACCAGCATAACTTTCAGAGACCAATAGACCCATGAAATCATTGTAGATGTTATCAGTCACATGCTGAGACACACAACTCAAGGTACAACAGATGATATCTACAGTGATACTCTCGGTTCTGCTACTAGAGTTGATAATGGTGCCTCGTGGATAGGAAGGAACTATTGTCTGTGTGCACACTCATACCCATGCCACAAGAACAAGCTGTCAGCTTCCAGATTGTCAAATCTACAGGGACAGTAGTATTCCAGGTTCGTTGAGATGTACTAGAGCCAAGGTTCACAGAAGACTAGGCGCATACTGAGGCGTACAGAGATGTTCAGCCACCAAACGTGACGGGTACGATCAGATTGAAATAAGATGGCTTGTATTTGGGACCACTTGCAGCACAGCCTGGTGTGAACCATTTCTCAGGATCTCTTTTTGGTCCAGTAGCAGAGCTACTTCTTCACTGGACTGGACTGGAGCCATTCCTCCAGTCCCCAAAGTTTTGCTGTACGAAAGATAAAGGTAAAGGTGAAGGTTCCCCTCACAAGATAAAGGGGAGAAGAAAGGCATTTTAGCAGACTGGAAACATTTTTCCTTGGCATAGATGCTTAAAATGTTTCTCATTTACCTCTAACAGCCTTAGACAAATTTCTGTGGTGGTTTTCCTTGAAAAAGTGTTCCACTTTGGTATGGTGTAAGTGTCAAGAGGGATGCATTGCAGCGGATTATGACTGTTTACTAAATGTTATAAATGTAACACTAATGAAGCACACAGCCAAGAGATAACATGTCTTGGAATTTGCAAAAATGTCATCGGAGCGTATGATCTCGTAAGGTTCACGGGGACCAGCGTGGCAGTTCACTCCAGGGAGCAATTCTGAGCTTCAGAATGACCTTTGGAGGGTTCTTCCAGTGCAATGGCTAAATGGGTTTTGTGCTAATTGGGCAGACAGATTATCAGAGTCTGAAGCCTTCGGAAACCCTCGCCAAAGATGCTTCTTAGCAAAGAAGGTGTTTAACTAGAGAAAAGCCGAGCTCCCAAGGTTGTATGCTAGCTGCTAGCACATGTAAACAAACAGATAATTGGCAGATGGCAAGATACTCGTAGAGACTTGAAAGCTTATTACATGTTTTTCAAAAGACTCTGCATAATCAGTTTGTAGTACATAAAAGGAGTACTTTAAGAGAGATTTTTTTATGGCCAAGTAAGGATTCCATCATTAAAATATGGTCTATCTTCACTTCCCCCATTGCTTTCCACTCTGACCCTCCTTTTTCACATTATTTTTAAATAGGGTAGCAATCGAATTTCATTGTAGCAGTATAATTGCATTGGAAGGTGACTGGACCGGATTCAAAATTCTTGACTTCTCTAGCCCCTGGCTGTGCTATGTGGGGATTATGAAAATTGTAGTCCGCCACCATCGAGAGGGCTCTATTTCCCCTAACCCTGCCTTCCAGAAATGAATGGGTCTGAACTTTGGATCCCCTGTTGACATGGAATTCTCTTTAACTCGGAATTTTGCT
>JAHTLZ010004464.1:0-13739 GCA_023846285.1 Phrynocephalus versicolor
TGCAGTCTATTTTACCAAGATATTAGAAATATGCTAAACACTGGAAACCCCAAAGTTCACTTTAAATTAGAGGTTTTTTGCTAGCTTGGATAAGCCTGGTTGCAGTTGGCATCCTTTTCTCCACTCTTAAAAAGAACTGCCCTACCCTTGGGCATGCTAAAAGAATAAAAAAATATTCCCAATGTTTTGATATTTCTGTGAAAATCATTTAGGGCTTCACTGATGATGATGATGATGATGATGATAATTCGCCAATGCATCACAAAGTCCTAAACGCTTGGCAAACGTTCAACTAGTGATTTGTAATAAAAAATCCAGCATAGTTATCTTGTGTGCTTTGTGATTAATAATAATAATAATGATAATAATAATAATAATAATAATAATAATAATAATAATAATAATAATAGATGGGCACGAATAAAAAAATGGTGTTACAGTTTTTCGTTTGTGGTTGAGAGGTCTGTTTCGGTTCATTTCCGTTTGTCGTGAATTTTTGGAAAATTTTTGTTTCCTTTTTTTGTTTGTTTGTCATTTCTACCCGCTTTTTGCGCGATTTTTAAAGCATTTCTGTGCACGGGTGTCCCCCAATGCCCCAGACCAGAGGGAAAACACTAAAAAAGATGGATGCTGTCAGAGACACAGTATAGACAGGAATGCAGGGAGGCTGAAAAGGCAGCCTTGCCCAGGGTGCAAGGCAGCCGCAGAGTGACTGAAGCTAGAGTCGCAGAGACAGCAATCCCACCCTAACTCCCACCGGAGACTGCAAGGAGGACGGGGGCTGCCAGAGCTTTTTATGCCCTCTGTGGCTGCCAGACCTGCCCTCTCAGTCTGCAACCTGGGCATGCTATTGGTTGAACATGATCCCATCACATGGCTTGCCTCCATTTTGTGGCTGGTGGCGACATCCATTTTAAAGGGAAAAGAAAAATACATCGCGATGGGAGAAGACAAAAACAAACCTTTTAAGGACTCCAACCTCTGGTAGGTAATAATTTCAAATAATTATTGCATTATTGCTGCGTTTTTACAGATGTCCAGGGTGTTTTAATACCCAAGAAATCAAATAATATGAGGCATCTGGGAGCCATTTTGGGTCGATGTCCCCTAACTCCCCTTAAAGGGAAAAAATACAGTGATCTGAGAAAAGACATAAATGCACCTTTTAAGGACCCCAACCCCCTGGTAGGTATTATCAGACAAAATAAATAATTTTTGCTGCATTTTTATGGATGTCCAGGGCGTTTTTAAACATTTAAAACAGCTCATTTCATTGCGCGTCGCCATTAACGGAAACGAAATGTAATGACCACAATTTCTGTGGTTCTGTTCGTTTCGTTGCATTTTCAGCACAATTTTCGTGGAGAGAGGAGTCCTTGGAAAAGTCCCTGAAGTTGGGAAAGACTGAAAGCAAAAGGAAAAGAGGACAGCAGAGAATGAAATGGTTGGACTGTGTCATCGATGCAACCAACATGGATCTGACCAAACTCCGGGAGGCAGTGGAAGACAGGAAGGCCTGGCGAGCTCTGGTCCACGGGGTCACGAAGAGCTGGA
Source organism: Phrynocephalus versicolor (assembly GCA_023846285.1). Classification (NCBI taxonomy): domain Eukaryota; kingdom Metazoa; phylum Chordata; class Lepidosauria; order Squamata; family Agamidae; genus Phrynocephalus; species Phrynocephalus versicolor. Next base: position 1,555 of record JAHTLZ010004464.1, read on the forward strand.
CATAACTGAACGACTGAACAACAACCCTGTATTTTGGTTTTTAAATGGATTTCCTTGTTTAATTGTTATGTTATGTTATCCCATGTTGTAAACTGCCCAGAATAGCCCTAGGTCTAGATGGGCGGTATAAAAGCCAAATAAATAAATAAATAAATAAATAAATAAATAAATAAATAAATAAATAAATAAATATCAGTCTATTGCATCACCCGGTCCGCCAGTCAGGCAGCACGAAGGACCATGCCGCGCCGCGCAGCTTTCACCCCTGGCACTCCACCAACTTTTCCACTCGCTGCTCGCCAACTGTGGATAACTGAATCCACAGATGGTGAATCCATAGCTAAGGTGGTGCAACTGTACAAAAAAAAGCAATTTAAGGACACCACACATACAGTGCCGGTACTTAACAGATACAGTACTTAGTTTTCTGGTTAAAAGTTGTAACTGTTACATAATACCATATATTAAATAAATAAGTTTATTAAAATTTATATAATAAATGTTAATAAATTTAAATTTTATTAAATTTTAAATTCAAATAATAAATATATAATTCAAAGTTGGCATAAATTTGTCAACTTTGAAAAAGTGGACATAACAATAGACCCTGTGGCTCTTCCCCCCAGGAATATTACGTAAATTTGGATGGGTGACCATGGTCATTTTGGGGATGGCAGCTAACTTTCTGGAGCTCTCTTGCTCAGAAGGGAGAGAGGTATGTGTAACCTGTCGCCATACCTTTGCTCCTTCAGGCCTGTTCTCATTGCACCAGCCTGTAAATACTCCTACTGAACAATGACGATTCTCTGTATTGTCATTCCAATGGTGCAATCATCCCCTCAGTCTTTCACTAAGCTCTCTGTGGGGTTCCCTTGATCTCCCACTCTGAATTATTTATGCAAGCAGATTCCGCAGAAAACAGTTATGCTAACTGGTATCTGTTGATTAATCTGGGGTTAGTTCACCGTTACAAAGCCATCCGATGAAACTACAGGCAAAGGCAGATGTGCAAGCAGGGCTGGCACTAGGTTTTTTTGTGCCCTATGTGAGGGGTGGGGGGCTGGGGCGGGGCTGGGGCAGGGCAGGGGGTGGGTGGGCGGCGGTGGGGGCGGCGGTGGGGTGATGGGCACGGGGGGCGGGGGCAGTGGCCAGCGGCGGGGGGGGATCAGCAGGCTGGCCAGCGCCCTCTGTCCATTTTGGCGCCCTAGGCAACTGCCTAGTTCGCCTTAATGGACACGCCGGCCCTGTATGCAAGCATATAGGAACAGTTCCCACTATAGTCTTGCATGCATATCATTATTGTCCAAGCAATAAAGGAAAAGGTGAATGAATTAGGGCCCCTCAAACATAAAACCACTTAGGGAAGGAATGGTTCAATCATTAATTTGGCTTTTTGTTTAAACCTGGTGGTGTCGGCTGCTGCCCCGACCATCACATCCAGCGGCCTGATTTTTTAACCCAGATGGCTAGCCTGTTTCACTGATACCCAAATGCCCATCCATGCCAAATGACAAAGATAGAAAGGCAGGTCTTTATTCTTTCAATTTATATACTGCTCATCTAGCTACAAGGCCACTCTGGGCAGTTGAAAAACACGGTGTGATGGTGCAGTGCTTTCTCTGCTGCAGAGTTTTATTGTACTTTTATGAATTTGTTGTAAGCCGCCTTTGGTCCCTCCGGGGAGAAAGGCAGCATAAAAATAAAGTTGTTGTTGCTATTATTATTATTATTATTATTATTATTATTATTATTATTATTATTATTATTATTATTATTATTATTATTATTATTATTATTATTATTATTATTATTATTATTATTATTATTATTATTATTGGTTAAATCCCACTAGCTGTGCAGCAGAAGTGGAGTCATTTACACAAGCAGAATTAGCGTCAAGTTCCCCAGTGTAGTCCACCCCTTTTGTCTCATCAGCTGGCACTTACAGATTCAATAACCGACTCTGAGACAGGAGAAAGAATAAAAGCATTTTATTTACTTACAGCAAACAGATAACAACAAACTAACAAATCTGTTTGACTGACTCAACAAACTACTGACTGCTTCCAACTGACTGGTTTTGAATTCAGAGGCAGGAAGAAAGGATTGGATACTGCTGGATAGATTGACAATCACCCCAGCCCAGAAAGAATCATTCCAGATGTTCTTACCAGAGACAGCCTACCAGGTTGCAAAAAAACAAAATAAAATAAAACACCAACATTTTGCTGGACAGGAGAGACCATGATTTATCAGGGTTGTAATTCAAGAAAAAATATATATATCGTCAGTCTATACAATCCATCTCTTGTACTGTGTGCAGGTCACTAGCATGGTCCTGAAATGAAAGCATCTGTTGTATCTGCGTAATCTCCTAAATTACAGGTAGGTACAATTTTTGCAGGGAGCCATATAGGGACCAATCTTCCCATGAAATAAACCATCTTTAGACTTAAGGTCTGCCTGTGACTACAGTGTGAGGGTTTTTATAGTTCATTCCCATTACAAAAAATTATTAACAACACCATCTTCTCACACTTAATCTGTTGTTATTAATTTTAAAAAATAATTTGGAAGATTTATTGTGTTTATTTTTGTGGTTGCTCGTGATGCTTGTTGCCAGAGGTTCATTTGCAGTTATTAGGCTTACTGTTATTGTCTCTAAAGAGGGTTCCCATTGAGTGTGTGATTGGCCAATTAATCGGTTTTCTTAATTAATGAAAAATAATTTCACTGGCAGAGAAAAGGAGCTCCTGGGCCCTGTTTAAATACAAACAAAATGAGGACATTTCATGATTTAATAGAAGCCATTAAAGGAGAGAGGTCATTGCTGCGCTCCTTCTCCCTTCTCCTTCCTTCCTGCTAGTGTTTCTTTCCAGTTAACCCAGTGCTTGAGACTGGGCAGGATTCACGGTCTGTGTCTAAGCTGGCAAGGTTCAACCAAAGACCAACAAGGATATGCCAATGTTACAGCGAAGAGGCAGTGCAACTTTCAAGTCATCAGAAGCCAATAGCCTTTTTTAGTCCCAACTGGAGTAGACCCATTGACTAGGTGGGCTTTTTTTTTTACATGAAATTTGGCTTATTTATTCGTCAGTTGATTTAATGGGTCTGCTCTAAGTCAGCACTAGCCATTGGATGCTGCTCAAGGCCACACCTGGAGTATTGTGTACAATTCTGGTCACCACATCTCAAAAAAAGACATAGTGGAACTGGAAAAGGTGCAGAAGAGAGTGACTAAAATGATTACTGGGCTGGGGCACCTCCCTTATGAGGAAAGACTAAAACATTTGGGGCGCTAGTCTTTATTAGTCTGGAAAAGGCGCCTGAGGGGAGGATATGATTGAAACATACAAAATAATGCAGGGTATGAGTAAAGTGGATAGAGGGAAGCTCTTCTCCTTCTCACAAAATAGCAGAACTAGGGGACATCCACTCAAATTGAGGGCTGGGAGAGTGAGAACAGACAAAAGAAAATATTTTTTCACCCAGCACATTGTTAGTCTGTGGAACTCCCTGCCACAGGAGGTGGTGCCAGTTGCCCCTAGACTGAGACAGTGCTTCCACCAACCTAGATCCTTAAAAATAAGACTTATGTAGCTGAGATGCCTGAGATCCACTCTGATTTCAGCGACAAACACTTCTCCTGGAGCCTTCCTCATAGAAAAGGCCTTCTTCACATAGAGGATCATTCTTTGCAAGGACACTTACTTTATAGTCAGGCATTCCTTTAAATACTACTAGTGTGATCTCAAGTTTCACCGTATCTCCATGACTGGATGGTGGTCCTCTCGGTCCCAAAGAGGCTGGTGTGTGGCAGCGAGTGGAGGAAGTGGTATCGACGGCTACCGTCACATTTTAATTACCGGTTGTCAAAATTAATTAGCCGGTTCTTAAGTCTCAAGAAAGATGGACACTGCTGGGTTTCCATACCATATTTCAGGTGATTGGACTGTGCATGTCTGAGTATCTATGTTGGAAGCAAGTCGAGAAATAGGGATGAGGCAGAACACTCCCCCCCCCCCCGCGCCCAGTATTTTTGGACTTCCAGTCTCTGCAATAGTGTAGGATCCCTGAGGCAGAATCCTGGGACGTGGAAAGGAGAAACTACAAGGCAAAAGATAGGTCCTTCTGGCCCCATTCTCTGCTGGGAAAAAGAGGAGGATGCCCAGCGGGAGGGGTGACCTTGCCACCCAGTAGACTTCATAGGGGGGAATCCTCTCACTGGACTACCCTTCCCGTGTTAAATAGACCTGCTATATAGGTATGATTTTTGTAACAAAGGAGGAACATCTCGGGGGGGGGAGGATGCCTAGACAATCCTAATGCAGCACTAATATGGTTGAATGCACAGAAATTCAAATCTTAATGTTTAAAAATTGCATAACTCAAATTCCTTGGTCTGGATGGATGAGTCTGCCGTTCCCGTCTCTCGTACATGAGAATGATTTTAATTTCTAACTCTTTCATACCCCCCCCCAAAATACGGGCATTTGCAAATACAAATGGATGTGACAGTCTTACCTTGTTTAAATGCAACACTTGATAAGTCAATGCAAGGTTCTCAGAAGAGATGACATTTCTGACGTCTATGGCTATAACACCTGTGTTAGACTTATGTGGGTTTGTTTTAGTTACTGAATCTTCCCAAATGACCGTGTCGATTGCACATATTATATATGCCAAACAGCAACACCTTGGTGAAGTTGCTGGGGGGGGGGGCTACAAGAGGGATGATGCTAGCTGACTGAGTCTTCTGGGAGTCACCCTCCAGAAAGAGATCTGCTCCTCATCATGGACTTACTAAGTGCACTGGATACCAGATATTCTGTGCTGTCTAGTCGGGATCAACCCATAGTAACCCTAATAGGGCTTTCAACCTATATTTTGGGTGTGCTTTTTACCAGTTCCACACCTGCAGTGGTTGAACGGGGATTCGAACGCAGGCCTCATGAAGCCTAGTCACTCCACCCACGACATCACACTGGATAGCCTAGATACCTTGACAAAGCATTATTAGCTACAAACTAACAGGTTCATGACAGCGTTTCCCAAAATGAGTGGTCATCATCCCCAAAGGGGGGCATGGCTCACCTTATAGTTGTTGTAGACTTTGTTAAATAATTCCTTCCTTAACCTTTAGGAGTTAAGGTTGGTGCGCATGAAGCAGGATCTTTGGGAGAGAAAGAAGCCTCTAGTTTGGCACTCGTCGCCCATTGTGAGCCGCTTAGAGTTCCGCAAGGAAGATAAGCAGGATATAAATATAATAAATAAATGAATAAATAAATAGTTTCTGAAAAAGGATGATTTTGCTCCATTAAAATGCCTTTTTATGCAAACATGGCAGATGTATGCCACAGGCTATGTGGCGATTACAAAAGGGTGTTGCGGAATGAGTGGTATATGAGGAGACCACCACAGCATGAAAGGTATTTGTAATCTTTGTATGTGCATTGGTGAGGTCTGGTGTCCTTTTCTGAAGGCAGCAATTAACAATTAGAGATGGGCACGACTCAGGGAAAATGGTTTTTCGTTTTTCGTTTTTCGTTTAGGGGTCCGTTTCGGCTCGTTTCCATTTTCGTGAGCTAATTTTCAAAAATTTTCGTTTTTGTTTCATTACGTAATGAAAATGAAAAACGAAAACAAAAACAAAAAATTTTCGTTTCTCCCCATTTAGTGCTATTAGATGCTTTTCCAGTAACGAAAAACAATAATTGGCTCGAAATTAGTCGTTTCATTTCTGTTTTTGTTCCATTTTTGAACCGATTTTCGTTTTTCGTTTCGTTCCATAATGAAAACGAAAAACAAAAATGAAAATGAAAATTTCGCTGAGTCGTGCCCATCTCTATTAACAATAAATAACTCAGCAGACTAAGGCTCCGAAACTGTTGGCTGCAAAGTCGGCAGCTCGGTGGTTCGAATCCTGGGTGCCACGCAGTGGAGCAAGCTCCCGCTGATAACCGCAGCTCCTGCCAACCTAGCAGTTCGAAAGCATGTAAATGCAAGTAGATCAATAGGTACCACTGTAAAAAGCGGGAAGGTAAAACAGTGTTTCCTTGCAGCCATGCCGCCCACGTAGCCATGGACTTGCACAACACTGGCTCTTTGGCTTGAATACGGAGATGAGCACCGCCCCTAGAGTCAGACATGATTAGCACGCACGTGCGGGGAAACCTTTACCATTACCTTTTTAACTATATTTCTAAGGTTGGTTCTTTTCTAAAGCAATGGCACTAAATTTCCTCCATAGCTGGTGCACACAACCTGTGCCATCAAAGTATGTGCGGAAGTACCATCTGCCCATTCTTGGTTGTACAATTTTCCAAGATTGTGAAGAGACAGTTTTAAGTGGATCAGAAAGACTTTTCCTGCAGCACAAGCAGTTGCCTTAACAAAAGTGGGCTCTACTCAGAGCGGGCAGATAGATGGTGCTTCAAGCATTTACCACCTGTAGGTGCAATGCAAAGCTGATTGATGCCAAGGAGGTAGAGATAAACCACCCTCCCCCCCCCCCCACACTCTTGTTGGCTGTCCCAGCTGGAGTATGACAAGATTTACAAGGAGTGATCTGTAGATGGGAGCTGGGTGGATAGCTCAGTAGTTTAGGTCTTTGGCTATGGTGACCAGAGGTTGGGAGTTCAATTCCCCCACTGCACCTCCAGAAAGAAGAGCCAACCTGTGTAGCCTTGTGTAAGCTGCACAGTCCCAAGGTATCTCAGAAGAAGGGAATGGTAAAAACAACAATAACAATAACAACAACAACCCACCACCCAGTGTATTCTGCAGTGACATAGCAAGGGTTTGGGGTGCCTGGGGACAAAGTTGTTTTTGCACCCCTCTGGCTCTCCCCAAACCCATCGCATCCACCCAGCATGGGGGGGGGGGCGCAATCCTGCGGGTGTGGGTGGGTGTGGGGTGGGCAGCCATGTGCACACGCTACGATGTACATGCCTTACCTCTCCCATGGTGGTGGCAAAGAGGAGGAGGAGGAGTGCACATACTGTAGCTGGGTCTATAGATGTCATCCATTCCAGAGCAGGCTAAGGTACCTCAGACAGACGATCCCAGAAATAGCTCACCTCACCTCGGAAAATGAAAAACCAGTAATGAAAAAAACTAAATACAGTGGTACCTTGTATAAAGGAATTAATTCGTTCCAAATGAAATTATGTTAAACAAATTTTCCTTTGTACACATTTCCCATAGGAATGCATTGAAAATGGAGTAATCCCTAATCGTGACCATAGGCGATTCTGTTAAGCAATTTCCCCCTGTCTCTGGAAATTTTTTCCTCTAAGTGGATTTTCTGCTAAACAAGCCGCTTGTTATACAAGGGTCCACTATATTGTGTTTTTTTTTAAAAAAATCATTAATTACAACTTCACTTACAGAAATAAAGTCATTCCATAACACGTCTAATTTAGAGGCCAGTTCCACATGGGTCTACTCTGACGTAACCCTCGCTGTGTTCAGAGGGGTATATGTGAACAGGGCTGTAGCTTTTAGCACCTTCACAGTTTTATTCCTATGTGAAGTAGAGCTGAAACAAAATGTTACTTAATTTGCAACGTGAGTTGCAAATTCAAAGGGCGTGCAACCAAGTGAGGATTTCCCCTCTCATTTCTCTTCCCCTCTTTTTGGTTTGCGTTATCCTGAATGCACGGATATGCTAAAGCTAAACCTGAACACATAAACTTTGCATTTTAAGATGTAACTGTTCCTTATAAAACTCACTTTTGCATCAATGAGGAGATGCAGATTCACTTTGCATTTTAATTTATTACCTGAAGCATATGGTGCTTCTTCCTAACTTTTTTTCTGTACCCAAACAGAAGCATCTTCTGTTCCTTCTTATTGATTTTTTAAATCACCGCAATAGTTGTAAGCACAACCGATTGAGCCCAACCAAGCTAAAACTGGACACTTTCAAGTCTCATTGATTCTAATGGGAGACAGTTATTCTGGGATCCTGTTGAAATCAAGGAGATGAAGTGTGTTAAATGCATGACTGTCAACCATTATTATTATTACTACCAGTATGATTACTGAGATTTTTTTAATAGGCATTTTAATTTCAACTGTATTTTAATGCTATCACTTATATATTTGAATACAGTGGACCCTCATATAACAAGGGTTTTTTTTAAAAAACAGAAAATCCACTTAAAGGAAAAAAATATATCTGGAGATAGGAGGAAACCGCTTCACAGAATCGCCTAAGGGGCGAATCCATACAACAGAAAAACAGTCGCGATTAGGGATTAATCCAAATGCATTCCTATTGGAAATGTGTACAAAGGAAAATTTGCTTAACAGAATTTAATTGGGAATGAATTAATTCCTTTATGCAAGACACCACTGTATTTGTAACTTATTCTGTTTTAGGCATGGTATTATTATTTTTAAACTACTTCGCAAGCTAGCAAGCTGCGCATCATGCCAGCCATGATGGGAAAGTGGCATAGAGAGCAAGCAAGCAAACTTTGACCGATTCAGGCCCACATGCTTCCACCCTGTTCTGCAGCTGGACACAACTCTTTCTTTTAAATGATGCATTTAGCCTAAGGGCTTCTGAAGTAGTCGAGTGTCTCTGGATAAAGACACTCTTACCACTCTTTCTTCCTACGTTGCTTTGGGAGAGAGAGAAAATGATAATACATGTTTGAAAGATGTCAAATTGCCAAGGAAAAATGTTTCCAGTCTGCTAAAATGCCTTTCTTCTCCCCACCTCCACCGCCGCTTTTCACTGCAGATATCAAATGAAGCATGCCATGCAAAAGGTCATCAGTCAGCTTATAGCAGATAGGAAGAATAAAATGCATTCAGGCGGAGGGTGGTGTGTTGTCTACTGCCTTCTCTGGATCGTCTGTTTGGGTGACATTTCGTTGCCGTCATCACCGCACGTCAGCAGCGATCAAACTTTCTGCCATGGTGCACTTTAAAAAATCTAGAAGGGCTATTTCGAAGTGTTCAGGCAGCCGCTCACGAGCACGTTGTGGCACATGCACATATTTCAAGCTGAAAACAAGTGACGTATATATTTGTTTGTTTTCCAGCTCAACATGACCGAGCGATGCATATCAAATATAACGAAGGGGCGAAAAACCTTTGAGCTCAACCAATTTTCTTTAATTTCATATGTTTATTCCCCCCTCAAAAAAAAAAAAAATCTGATATCTCACCTCTTTTTGATCCATGGAGGTTTGTTTGGCCTCTAGCCATAGTAGGAACTTGCCAAACTGTAAAGGAATACAGAAGAAACCCAGGATGGTCCATTCCCTAGAGTGCTAGTGGCTCTTCTTTGAATCCAGCTGGCAGTGGTAACAATCGAAAAAGCAATCCCAGTGAAACCAGGCATGTCCGTGGCAGGATCCCGCTGCAGATGGTCATGCCAATCCCAAAATCTACTAAAAGGGTACCCTCCTAAATTGAAAACGGCAGCACATGGCCCAGGTGAGAGCAGTTTTCTCCAAGATCTCATGACAGAAGGCAGGGTATATCTGTTAGACAGACAGACGGATGGACAATGCTAAACTTTAACGAATGTTAAAAACGTGTCTATTCAAGAAGGCTTTCCCTGAGACTGGAACATTGCTCCCAGTGGTATGCTTCATGTCCTAATCAGAGCTAGGATTTAAAGTGTCTGGGGACAAAGTTTGTTTTTTGAGCCCTTCCTGCCAACCCCCCCCCACACACACACACATCACACACACACCCCAGCAACGGGTGCCGAACCCTGCAGGTGTGGATGGGCAGACAGGCACATGTGTGTGTGGGGGGGGTTGTGTGCGCACACGCATTACACCTCTCCCACCAAGGCAAGGAAGAGGAGGAGAAGGAAGAGGGTGCCACGGCCACCATGCTCCTTCATGCATGCATGCATTGCCGCAGTGCACTTGTTTACTGTTACCAATAAAGAGCCTGGGTCCCAGGCACAGCTCAGAGACACTCCCACACACTCACTCTCACGCACGTGCACATACAGAGACACCCATGCACAGAGAGACACAGCCTGGGACCAGGAGATGATTGTCCCCCAAAACTCTGTGTATGCGTAATTAATAATGCTATACCTGATGCTAGTTAACTTTCTGAGTTATGCTGGTGCACAAATTTATTTTTCATAAACAATGTAACAAGCAATTGCAAACTTAAAGTAAAAAAAGCAAAGTGTGCTGCTTATATACCGCCCTATTGAGCTTAAAGTACTCTGTTGGTTGCTTACAATTTCATTATTGAGTCTACACGTTGCCCCCTAGAGTGCCTCCCATGAGCAGGGTACACAATTTATCGAACTTGGAAGGAGGGAAGGTTGAGTTAACCTCAAGCTAGCTACCTGAACCTGGGATCAATCTCAGGTCATGAACAGAGTCTTCACTGCAGTACATGTACTGAAGTGCATGTTACATGTTGATGTATTAAATAATGTCTTCTTGATACTTTTAAAAGTGAATTATAAAGAGCATGTTAAGGCATTTTTAGAGGCATTTTACAATCATTTTTCATATTTTATAACATCCATTTTATGACTGAATGAAGGCCAGCTGTGTTTTGTTTAATCTTTCAAAACCTTGAAGTGTTTTCAAGGTGCAATATCGTGATTGACCACTAGATGGAAACAGAGAGTCTTTCCAACCAGATAGCCTTAAATCATCCTTTGCAGTAACACAACCAGCATAACTTTCAGAGACCAATAGACCCATGAAATCATTGTAGATGTTATCAGTCACATGCTGAGACACACAACTCAAGGTACAACAGATGATATCTACAGTGATACTCTCGGTTCTGCTACTAGAGTTGATAATGGTGCCTCGTGGATAGGAAGGAACTATTGTCTGTGTGCACACTCATACCCATGCCACAAGAACAAGCTGTCAGCTTCCAGATTGTCAAATCTAAAGGGACAGTAGTATTCCAGGTTCGTTGAGATGTACTAGAGCCAAGGTTCACAGAAGACTAGGCGCATACTGAGGCGTACAGAGATGTTCAGCCACCAAACGTGACGGGTACGATCAGATTGAAATAAGATGGCTTGTATTTGGGACCACTTGCAGCACAGCCTGGTGTGAACCATTTCTCAGGATCTCTTTTTGGTCCAGTAGCAGAGCTACTTCTTCACTGGACTGGACTGGAGCCATTCCTCCAGTCCCCAAAGTTTTGCTGTACGAAAGATAAAGGTAAAGGTGAAGGTTCCCCTCACAAGATAAAGGGGAGAAGAAAGGCATTTTAGCAGACTGGAAACATTTTTCCTTGGCATAGATGCTTAAAATGTTTCTCATTTACCTCTAACAGCCTTAGACAAATTTCTGTGGTGGTTTTCCTTGAAAAAGTGTTCCACTTTGGTATGGTGTAAGTGTCAAGAGGGATGCATTGCAGCGGATTATGACTGTTTACTAAATGTTATAAATGTAACACTAATGAAGCACACAGCCAAGAGATAACATGTCTTGGAATTTGCAAAAATGTCATCGGAGCGTATGATCTCGTAAGGTTCACGGGGACCAGCGTGGCAGTTCACTCCAGGGAGCAATTCTGAGCTTCAGAATGACCTTTGGAGGGTTCTTCCAGTGCAATGGCTAAATGGGTTTTGTGCTAATTGGGCAGACAGATTATCAGAGTCTGAAGCCTTCGGAAACCCTCACCAAAGATGCTTCTTAGCAAAGAAGGTGTTTAACTAGAGAAAAGCCGAGCTCCCAAGGTTGTATGCTAGCTGCTAGCACATGTAAACAAACAGATAATTGGCAGATGGCAAGATACTCGTAGAGACTTGAAAGCTTATTACATGTTTTTCAAAAGACTCTGCATAATCAGTTTGTAGTACATAAAAGGAGTACTTTAAGAGAGATTTTTTTATGGCCAAGTAAGGATTCCATCATTAAAATATGGTCTATCTTCACTTCCCCCATTGCTTTCCACTCTGACCCTCCTTTTTCACATTATTTTTAAATAGGGTAGCAATCGAATTTCATTGTAGCAGTATAATTGCATTGGAAGGTGACTGGACCGGATTCAAAATTCTTGACTTCTCTAGCCCCTGGCTGTGCTATGTGGGGATTATGAAAATTGTAGTCCGCCACCATCGAGAGGGCTCTATTTCCCCTAACCCTGCCTTCCAGAAATGAATGGGTCTGAACTTTGGATCCCCTGTTGACATGGAATTCTCTTTAACTCGGAATTTTGCT
>JAHTLZ010004465.1:0-13120 GCA_023846285.1 Phrynocephalus versicolor
TTCCAAAGCCAGGAAATTAAGTACCCAGCTTGCAACTGGGGCCGAGGGCGTATATAGCCTGCATAATTAAAAATTGTAAATGGCCTAGAGAGTGCTTTAAGTGCTATGGGGTGGTTTATATACACAGCACACTTTGCTTTTTTACTTTATTAGATAATTGGGGAGCATGGAATACATCCAGTGAGGTCACCCTATTTTGAGTATTAGAATAACCACGCACCGTGACTGGAAATCTCATCACAGGATCTACAGGGATCTGCTTGGCCCCCGGCTGCTGTGTTAATTTTTAAAATAACAATATCTATTGTAAGGTCGGCAATTATTCCAGTCATATCCTTGACACTGTACTGAAAAACAGAACATATTACAAGAGTTTAGGTCTGTGCTGCTGATTTCTGTCTCTCGTCGATAAGTGTTTCTGCTGCTTGGAGCTAACGATTCAAACGAGGATTCGCTAAACTCAAGTAGTTACTGAAATCTAGACTTTTGCCAAATCTCTAGACCATTCAGGTCACTCCCCACTTGTTATGACCCTAATACTATTTTCCAGGTATTTGAGATCTCCAAGAAGTGGTTTACTCAGTAATATCTCTTGACTTCTGCACAGCCTTTGACAAAGTGCCTTGTGATATTTTGATTAGCAAGCTAATTAGGTGTGGGAAGGATAGAACAAATGCATAAGAACATAAGAACATAAGAAGAGCCCTGCTGGATCAGACCAAAGGCCCATCTAGTCCAGCTTCCTGTATCTCACAGTGGCCCCACCAGATGCCCCTGGGAGCGGATGAGACTAGATATCTGTCTCCTGCTACCACTCCCCTGCATCTGGCCCTTGAAGGACCCTGGTTTTAAGCCTGGAAATTACACATCTCCATCATGGTTTGTAACCTGTGATGGACTTCTCCAGGAATCTGTCCAGTCCCCTTGTGAAAGCATCCAGGCTAGATGCCATCACCACCTCCTGTGGCAGGGAGTTCCACTGACTAACAATGCGCCGTGTGAAAAAAAATTTTCTTTTGTCTGTTCTTACTCTCCTGACCCACAGTTGGAGTGGATGTCCCCTAGTTCTGGTATTTCGTGAGAGAAGTGTCCCTCTACCCACTTGACTCATGCCCTGCATTATTTTGTACATCTCAATCATATGTAGTAGGTAGGGAGAAAGGAGATAGTGCCAGGCTGGCTACAAAATGGTACCCAGAAAGTGGGTCATCAATGGCACAGCACTTTCAGAAGGATGTTAATAAACTGGAACAAGTTCAGAGGAGGGCAACAAGGATGATCAGGAGGGCTGGAAGCCAAGCCCTAGGAGGGAAGACTGAAAGATCTTGAGAAAGGAAGGTCGGGGTTGGGGATGGAGATAGGATTGCACTTTCAAATCCTTGAAAGGCTGTCCTACAGAGGAGGGGCAGGATCTGTCCTCGGTCACCCCAGAGTGAAGGACATGCAACAAAGGCAGGAAGCCAGATTTACACTTAATGTCAGGACAAACTTCTTAACTGTTCGAGCTGTATGACAATGGAACCTGTGTCATAGAATCACAGATATGGAAGAAACCTTGAGGGCCATCCAGCCCAACCCCCTGCCATGCAGGAACCCCATCACAATATTTCCGACAGGTGGCCATCCAACCTCTGCTTAAAAACCTCCAAAGAAGGAGACTCCACCACCCTCCTTTGGGGCAGCATCTTCCACTGCTGGACAGCTCTAACGGTCATGAAGTTCTTCCTAAGGTTCAAATGAAATCTCTTTTCCTGTAGTTTGAGACCATTGCCTCTGTCCTCAGAAGGAGGTGGTCAGCGTTCGAACGCTTGAGGTATTGGACACCCACCTGTCCAATCTGCTTTGGTGGGGATTTCTGATGGCCTCAGAAGCCCCTTTCGACGCCATTGTTCTAGGATTCTACCGGTGATCTCTGGCTCCCAGTAAGCAGGGATTTGAACTCAGACATAGGTCCAAGCCTTCCCCACCCACCCACCCACCCCAGCTCTCATCCTAAACCACACATCTAACTTCTTGAGCCGTTGCCCTGTCAAGTTCATCTCATTAGAATGCGAAAAGTGCTAAGAGAGCTTCCAGAGAAGCTGACCTGTCTTTTTGCTTTGACTGAGCAAGCTTAGCGCAGGCAATTATTTAACTGGGTTGTCAATAAGCGCCGCGCAGGGAGACATAATTTAGGCCACAGGCAGAGTGAGCAAAGGCTTCAAAGCAGGGAGCAGGATTATTATTAGATTTTAAATCGGCCTCTCCCTCTGCGGAGAAAGAATGAGAAGACTCGAACACCCCTCTTAAACTAGTGAACTACAACTCACTTTTCATCAGATTTTCAATGACGCATCAGCCCATCAGTAAATGAGCAGTGTGTTGTGTTGTGTCGTTACAGTCATGACCGACCCTTCATGATGCCCATGTCCATGGAGTTTTCTTGGCAGGAATACTGGGGTGGTTTGCCAGTTCCTATTCCAGGTGCTTACAGCAGCTGGTATTCCCTGGTGGTCACCCATCCAAGTACTAACCAGGGCCGACCCTGCTTAGCTTCCGAAATCAGGTGTGATCAGATGCGCTTAGGGGATCTAGGCAGCTCCGACTCTTCGTGGCCCCATGTCCACGGAGTTTTCTTGGCAGGAATACTGGAGTGGCTTGCCACTTCAGATGCAGCGTGACAACAGCTCTGCTTCCTGCCCCAACTAAGGGACTTCCTGGCAATTATTTCCATCTTGCCAAGACCTCTACATTGAAGAACTGTGTGTGTGTGTATTGTGTCGCTACAGTTGTAACCGACTCTTCATGACCCCATGCCCATGGAGTTTTCTTGGCAGGAGTACAGGAGTGGTTTGCCAGTTCCTACTTCAGGCACCTATAGCATCTGGTATTCCCTGGTGGCCTCCCATCCAAGTACTAACCAGGGCCGACCCTGCTTAGCTTCCAAAATCAGGCAATATCAGATGTGCTTAGGGCATTTAGGCAGGCGTAAATGAGCAGAAGAGGGGTCAAACCAAGCACATTTACAAACTATGCCTTTGTATACTTTGGAGGCCAACTTAAGGTGTTGGTGTTTTGGTTCTCATTCCATGGTATCATGGTGCTTCTGACGTGAAGCAACCCTGTTAGAGCAGTATGTTGGTGGAACCAATGACCCTGAGAGGTGGCGAGTGCTCCAACAATGGAGGCATTCAAGATAAGATTACACAACCACCTGGAAGATGTCCTATTATTTGTATTCCTGCATAAAGAAAGGGGTTGGACCCTTTCAATTTCATGATTCTATGAGATGTTCTTGGCTTATCAGTTACCAATGCCACGCCCCCCAGTGAGTTTTCATGGCCAATCAGGAATTTGAACCCCTTACCAGCCTGAATCTGACTTAAGGCCACCCTTCAGGTGCCTCAACCTGGTTCAGTTTGGTTTGGATTCCCAAATCTCATCCATATCAGGGATCCAAGTCTACAGGAGAGTAGTTCTCAACCTTGGCTTTCTGGATGTTGTTGGTCTAAAACTCCCAGAAGCCTTCGCCACTAGCTAAGATAGGCAGGATTTGTGGGAGTTGTAGTCCATGAAGGTCTGGAGACCCAAGGCTGGGAACTGCTGCTGTCGGGGAACGTCATGGAAGACATTTTGTAAAACTAAGGAGGCGTCTTTATGTGCTCAGTTTTATTCTACTCTCTCAGTTCAGAAGCGTCGTTTTTCCATCTTGCATCATGATTTTATGGGTCTTGGTTGGCCTCAACAGCCATCAGTGCTGTACATAGTGTTTCATTTTTAGAGTTTCATCTCAGTGTTCACATCTATTGCTTGACCGAAACAATAGAAGACTGAGGGATGATAGGAATGCACTTTCAAATATTTGAAGGGCTATCCTACAGAGAAGGGGAGGTGTCTGTACTCAGTCAAGTCAGGTCACGCAACAAGGGAGAGATTCCATCTTTTGGCTGAACATGCTGAAAAACTTCCTAACTGTTAGAGCAGTACAATGACAGAACCAATGGCCTCAGGATGTGGCAAGTGCTCCACCACTGCAGGCATTCAAGAGAAACTTGGGCAAACACCTGGCAGGTGTCCTTTGATTTGTAGTCCTTCATGGAGCAGAATGTGGGACTTAGAGTGGCATTAGAGACCACTTCAAACTTCCCTGTTCTTTGATTCTATGGTAATGGCCTGTTTTTTTTTTGTTTTTTTTTTTGTCTTTGTTTTGAGGGGGGAAGTTCTGTTAGCCAAAGGCTAATTAATTCAAACACACCAAATGTGCTGTAGCAGCAGATATAATTAACAGGGTCTGGGCTTGTGCAGAGTCTATAACTCTACACCTAGTATGTAGGGATAAAGGGTTAGGGTTAGGGTTAGGGCTAGGGTTTTAGAATAAATAAAGTCCACGCACAACAAGTCAGTCTGAATTAGTTTTCACGAATGTTCAACTTCCTCCCCTTTGATGCTTAAAAGAATTGGGGTGGGCATGATTTCCCGCATATTGATGTGCAACCTTGAATTAAAAAATGCTTCCAGATGGTATTGTAGCATCTGTCAATATTTAAATCGTCTGTTCTTATGCCCAGTCTGCAAGTATCCAGAAGCACACAAAAAAATTTCTTTGCCGACTGCAAAGAGCTTACCGTAACTAAAAACTAATATCATCATAAGATTTAGTGGCAGCATTTTAAAAAAAAAAAAAGAAATACTGATTTTTTAAAATAAAAGAATAAATTATATCCGTTTCAAGATGCTTGCACACAGAGAGATAACTACAATGTATGATAACACTGTTAGATTTGCAATCATTTTCAAGCAAATGAGCCACATAATAAGGCTGGCTTTATCTGCTATTCTTGAACAGCAAACTTTCCAATTATGCCACAAAAGAAATTACTATATGTTGCTAATTACCAAAGTTTTAATCTTGGGCTCACATAAAAGTAGGAATGGGAGCTTCCCCTAAAACGCTAAAGAAATTCTGGCACCTTAAAAATGAACGGATTTTATGTATCATAAGTTTTCGCAGAAAGCTTGAATTGTTGGTCCTGATGGTGTGTTGCAGAGGTCTTGATTTTGTGTGTGTGTGTGTGTGTGTGTGTGTGTGTGTGTGTGTGTGTGTGTGTTTGCAGTGACAGTCTAAAGCAGTAGTGGCAAACTTTCGGCACGCCAGATGTTTTTGGACCACAACTCCCAGTCCTCTCAACATCACAGTAATCCAAGCTTATGCACCAACTACCAACAATGAAGAGGCTGAAATTGACCAATTCTGTGAAAACGTACAACTCCTTCTAGAACTGACACCAAAGAAAGATGTTCTCCTCATCATAGGGGACTGGAATGCTAAAGTAGGGAATCAAGTGGTAAAAGGAATTAGAGATAGGCACGAAATGAACTTTTGGTTTGTTTCGTTATTCGTTATTTGTTACATTCTGCAACAAAATGAATAACGAATTGTCCCCTCTAAAAGAAACAAAATGAAACGAAACGGTAATTTATGTTTTGGTTCAGTTCGTTTTGTTTCCCGGTGTCTCCTACCTGGTGCTGCTCCTGGCCTGGTCCTCCGTCCTGGCTGCAGGGAGGGCCCAGCAGCCTCCCGGGGGGGGGGGGGGGATAGGAAAAAAAGAAATAAAAATACAATTAAAAAATTTAAAAAGATCCGGCACACAGGCCCGATACCGGCCTGTGAGCACCGAACCCAGCCTGCGGGTCGCCGAACCAGCTCACTGGCCATGGTAGCGACCCATGGGCCAGGAAAAAATATTTTAAAAGCCGACCGGCCCGCACTACAGCTGGTAGGCAGGCCATTTTTTTATTCGTGGTGACCATCTCTAATTTAGAATAGCAAACATTATACACAGCATGGCCTCTGGCTCCCTCTTGTGGTCAGTTCTAGAAACGCCCTCTATTATTATTATTATTATTATTATTATTATTATTATTATTATTATTATTATTATTATTATTATTATTATTATTATTATTATTATTATTATCAATCAATCAATATAAAGTTTATTGTCTTGGCTACAAGCCATCACAATCAGAAAATACAAAGAGATAAATAGATAAAACAGTCATGGCATTAAAAGGAAAAGGTAAAGGAAGCCATATAAAGATAAAGTTTCTTAAGTTGACCTCTCTTATCAGACAGAAGGGTGTGAAAAGGAGCACTGATACCACCTCATATGAGGGAGTCCCCTACACAGCTCACTGCAATTGTGCTCAGAAAGTTGGCACGGATTTTTCTAGCAGCTTTGGCAAACCTAGCAACTCTGTAAGTGATGTAAGGGTCAGAGTCTGAAAGCAGCCTACCCACTTTAACCTGAGGACTCTCCGCCTGCAAGGGGGCCAAGATGTTGCCTAGAAGGTTGGCCCTTGGGTTGTGGTAGAGTTGGCAATTTAATAGATAGTGAGCCACATCCTCTATCTCAGCAGCGCCGCAGATACAAAGTCTTAGGTGTCTGGGTACATTGTTGTACCTTCCATCCAAGACAGCAGTTGGCATAGTTTGGAAGCGGAGTTCAGTAAAGGCTGTTCTCAAAGAGGGGATAGTAAGTGAATGTAAATAATGTGCCCTTGAATGATTGGTTTTCCATAGCTGGTACCAGTGAGAGAAGCCTGAAGAATTAATTAGGGCAAGGTCCTGATCATTGTCTTGTTTATATATCCACTCCTTCAGCATACTTTTAACTCCTGGGAAAACATAAATATCAGTGGAAAGAGATTTAGATTTCAAAAGGTTTTGTACCAAAGTGGCCCATCCACCACTCTTCCACTGCTCCATCAGACAACGTTTGGGAAGGCGATAGTCAGGCATGTCCAATATCCTCTTATAAAAACAGAATATGGCAAGAGTTGCCCTGGCATTGATGGAGATCATGTCTGTTTCTACTCTGAGGAAGGCTGCTGGGGTCCCTTGTGGTACCACCAGTATGTGCCTCAGGAATTTATTTTGCTCTACTTCAAGTGTATGTAGGATGTTTGGATCCAAACCCCAGATCTCAATTCCGTGTTGCATTTGTGCGATCACCCTTCCTGAGAAGACCTTTAAAGCTGGGGATACCAATTTACCGCCCTTGGAGTGAAAAAATTTAATTAGAGCATGACTAGATTTCTGAGCTGAGATTTTAACAGCCTTGACCTGTGTTTTCCAGCAGTTTCTCTCATCAAAATGCACTCCCAAATATTTAAAGGTGTGTACTTGTTCTATCCTGTCCTCACCAATACACCAGTTGAATTTGGGGGGCTGCCTTCCGAAGATCAAGACTTTGGACTTTGCATAATTTATTTTAAGGTGTTCTGTCTCACTAAACTCTCTGAGCTTATTCAAGCTTCTCTTGAGCCCCTTCTTGTTCATTGATAATAAGACAACATCATCCGCATAAATGAGTGCTGCAATCTTATAATTACCGATTGAAGGGGGGAAGTGATTGGGATGGTTTAAAGTTTTTACGATATCATTGATATAAAAGTTAAAGAGGAGAGGTGCGAGCAGGCATCCCTGTCTAACACCTTTGTTTACACAAATTTCCTCTGAAACCCTTCCATCTGAGCTAATCCTTACCCTCAATTTAGAATTAGTGTAAAGTTCCTGAATTAGGAATAGCAACCTCTTATCGATGTCCGTTGCTGCCAGCTTATCCCATAGACGGTTCCTTGTGATTGTGTCAAATGCGGAAGAGAAGTCGATAAAGGCTGCAAAAAGCCATTTGAAAGGCTTAGTGGTATATTTGCAGACTAGGTGGTGTAGCACAAAGATCTGGTCCACCGTGCTGTGGCCCTTCCTATTATTATTATTATTATTATTATTATTATTATTATTATTATTATTATTATTATTATTATTATTATTATTATTATTATTATTATTATTATAAACTGTATTTCTATGCCTCCTTTCTCCCTGAAGGGACCCAAGGTGACTTACAACATAGATAGATAGATAGATAGATAGATAGACACCGACACACACACACACACACACACACACACTTTTACAAGCTAAACTTACAGTTTCACAACCACCTGGTTCTCTCCTGGGCTTACTTCCGTGTATAAGGCAACCCTCAATTTTAAGTCTAACAATTTTAGACAAAATTATAGTCTTATGCATGGGGAAATACTGAAAATGGAGGGAGGGAAGGAGGAGAGAAGGACAGACGGACAGACAGATGGAGGGACGGATGGATGGATGGTTTTCCATGTACAAGACTATATTTTGTCTAAAACTGTTAGACTTAAAATTGAAGGTCATCTCATATGTGGACATAAGTGGAGGAGTCAACCGTGTAGTTGCAGAACTGTAATTTTGCGCTGGGAAAGTGGGGGGTTGTCTTATACATGGGGGGCATCTTATAGCTGAAAAAAATAGGATAGCTCTCTAGCAAATTCTGTACTGTCCTCTTCTGGCTCCCGTTAGTAACTAATTCTGATAACTTCATTGTATATTTGTGTCTTTCTAAAAAATATTTTCAATGTTATCATCAGACTGTGGATACATGAATAAGTAGTACTGGTTCCATGGATGAAGGTGCCTTTCTGTAGTTAGGAACTCACCAACATTTCCTTTTTTTTGTGCCGAATGTGAAGTTTCATGTTTGAAGTTAGCATGTTTACCAGAAAATTTGAACTTCTCAGCATCTTTTAATTAGTTGATTTAGCAAGCATGAAACACAAAGAGGTTGGCACAGTGTGAGCAGTCAGATCAGGCCACCACACACCCTTTATTGAAGCTGCAAATTAAAAAAAAATACACAAGGGGCGGAAGGGTACATGTGTGGTATAAATAAGACTATACGCGGCTGAAGCCTTCCTTCTCCTCCTCCTTCTCTCCATCCCGCCACCCTCACAGGAACCCATGAAAGGGCCTTCTCAGCTGCTGCGCCCAGACTCTGGAACTCCCTCCCACTAGAGGCCAGGCTGGGCCCCATCTCTGATGTCCTTCCGGAAACAGGCAAAGACCTTCCTCTTTAGGCAAGCTTTCTCTGAATGATGGTCTATCATGTGTCTTTTATATGAATTATGGGCTCGGATATGCTTGGTATTTACAACCACTTATAACCTTGTAGCTTTAATGTAATGTTGTCTATTAATGCTGTAAGATGTCCTTCAATTCCTTACATAAGAACATAAGAAGAGCCATGCTGGATCAGGCCAAAGGCCCATCAAGTCCAGCTTCCTGTATCTCACAATGGCCCCATCAAATGCGTCTGGGAGCGCATGAGACTAGATATCTGTCTCCTGCTACCACTCCCCTGCATCTGGCCCTTGAAGTACCCCAGTTTTAAGCCTGGAGATGACACATCTCCATCACGGTTTGTGACCTGTGATGGACTTTTCCTCCAGGAATCTGTCCAATCCCCTTTTGAAGGCATCCAGGCCAGATGCCATCACCACATCCTGTGGCAGGGAGTTCCATAGACTAACAACAAACTGGGTGAAAAAAATATTTTCTTTTGTCTGTTCTTGCTCTCCCAGCCCACAATTTGCGTGTATGTCCCCTAGTTCTGATAATTTGTGAGAGGGAGAAGATCTTGCTCTCAATACTTGAAAATGTCTTAATTTTACTGGACTATATATTACCCCTCATTACTATAAGCTGCCTTGGGTCCTTTTCCAAGGGGAAAGGCAGGGTGAAAATGCTGTAAAATAAAATGAAATAAGATAAATGTCAGCAGCAGTTCCAACAGATGAGCACATTTTGTGGTCTGGCTAGCCTTTTTTTAAAAAAATAAAATAAACATTATTTCCCCCCCTTGATTCTTGTATTCTTTTATTCTGGGCTCTTCATTTTGGCTTTCCCCTGGACCTGCTTATCACGGGTCAGAAAGCAGTTCCCTAGTGCTGAACAAATGTCCACTCTATTACATCACAACGGCCCAACACTATGATGTCATAAGGACCCTGCCCATTGGGTTTGGATCTTGTCCCTGGAAGCCTGGGATGCTGACAAAGTGGCAACCCTCCTCAAACGCAGCTCAAGTCTCTGGACTTGGATCTAAAAACATGTCTCTTTTGGCACTCTGTTGCCCAAAAGGACAGCCTCAAATGGGAGAAAGCAGAAACTTAGTGGTGTTCCCCCTCCCCCAATCTTTCTGCAACAGACATGCCAAACCAGACAGCTGGCTCGAGAATGAGAGGGTGCTGCCAGTCTGGGCTTGTGGTGGGCTGTGCATGGCCCAGAACACGACACAGCATCATGCGCACGACACAGATGGGTTTTCTTCCATCGGTTGTTGCCTGCCCAAAGACAACAGTGATGGCTTAATGCCTCTCTGCAGAGCAGCTCATGCCAGGGAGCGGCGTATCTTGGCGCCTTCATCTTCAGCACCAAAGGAGCTGCCCAGCTGAGGCCAGCATGCCATGCGCACATTTCTGCATGCTGGGGGGGGGGTCCTTCTCTGACATGGAAGGACTCAGGGGTGATAAGGGGCCGAGCCTGAACTGGGGGAAGGGGGGGCAGACAAACAGTGCCAAGCCTTCGGGCTCCCTGTTGCTCCGAACATCCAAAACCACACTGGTACATCTCGTCTCTGTGGCATTGGAGGCCTCGAACAGAGGCAAACAAGCCATCTAATCCCCCACCATAATTTCCCAATGTGATTACTTAAACAGCACGGGCAAAATCCCTCATTCGGCTGCTTAATTAGCTGGTGGGCATGGAAACGTCTACTTTGTGTGTCATCGGCGCATGGAAATGGTGGGCCTGGGATGGCCCATTAAGGAATCCAGCTGGCAGGCCAGGGAAGAGGGCAACCTGCATGGAAATGTTAACCCAAGGAGAAGATAAACACAGCACCCTCAGCCGATGCCTGCCTCCAGCCCCGTGTCAGGCATCTACACCGCTCCCATTAACCCTGTGTTAAATTATTCCCCTCCCCCATTTGCAATGATCGCCCATGTGTTCAAGGTGGGCAAATGAAAAGCTCAGCTGTCTCCTTGCTAGGAGGCTTCTTATGGGCATCTGGCCAGGCAGAGTGGCAGAATGATGGTTCCTTCACGACTCACATGTGCATGGACAACCTGTCGCTGGAAAGGACATTTGAAGACACAGGTGGGCAACCAAGGCTGAGCACAGGGCTCGCTCCGTGGCCAGCTAGCACACATGACTGCGAGCAGAAGGTCCCGTCGATGGCTGTCAGCTGATTCTGTAACAAAAATGCTCCGTAAATGGTTGTGCTTTTGGAGAACACTATAGAGGGTAAAAACCAGAGGAAGATTGTGAAGAGCTCCAGAAGGATCTCTCCAAGCTGGGGGAATCGGCTGCGAAATGGCAAATGTGTTTCAATGTAGCCAAATGTAAAGTAATGCATATTGGGACAAAAAATCAAAACTTTATCTATCAACTCATGGGCTTTGAGGTCTCTGTGAAGGATCAGAAAAGAGATCTTGGTGTGTCTCCCCAATGTGTGTCAGCGGTGAAGAAGGCCAATTCCATGCTAGGGATTATCAAAAAGGGGGTTGAAAATAAAATAGCCAACATTATAATGCCATTGTACAAAACGACAGTAAGGCCGCACCTGGAGTATTATGTACAATTCTGGTCACCGCATCTCAAGAAAGACCTAGTGGAACTGGAAAAGGTGCAAAAGAGAGCGAACAAAATGATTACTGGGCTGGGGCACCTCCCTTATGAGGAAAGGCCAAAACATTTGGGGCTCTTTAGTCTGGAAAAAAGGCGCCTGAGGGGGGATATGATTGAGACGTACAAAATAATGCAGGGCATGAGTAAAGTGGATCGAGGGAAGCTCTTCTCCCTCTCACAAAATACCAGAACTAGGGGACATCCACACAAATTAAGGGCTGGGAGAGTAAGAACAGACAAAAGGGAAAAAAATCAACCAGCGCATTGTTAGTCTGTGGAACTCCCTGCCACAGGATGTGGTGATGGCATCTGGCCTGGATGCCTTCAAAAGGGGATTGGACAGATTCCTGGAGATAAAGTCCATCCCAGGTTACAAACCATGATGGAGATGTGTCATCTCCAGGCTTAAAAAACAGGGGTTCCTTCAAGGGCCAGATGCAGGGGAGTGGTATCAGGAGACAGATATCTAGTCTCGTGTGCTCCCAGAGGCATTTGGTGGGGCCACTGTGAGATGCAGGAAGCTGGACTAGATGGGCCTTTGGCCTGATCCAGCAGGGCTCTTCTTATGTTCTTATGTTCTTATAGATGTTTTCCAAATTCTGCTTTGAAGCTTGAGACTTTTGTTTTATTGTATCCCTCTTTTCTCCACCATCTTAAAATGAAACCTGGAATCAGCATGTAGGAACACCAGACCTTAACATGCAGGAACATCGGAATCTTATTTTATAGCAACTTGGTTCCTTTTGACATGTTCCCTTCTTTGACAAGCAGTGGCTCTCCAGGCCCTCGGGAATGTCAGGCAAGAGTGCCAATGGATGTCTTTTCTAGATCTACGTGCAGACAGATATTCTTAGGCTTTCTTCCCTTTTGTTAATACAGTCACTTCTTCATCATCCATACTGCATGATACTTCTAGAGACTGTATTTCCCTGCCATAAATGCTTGAGGGATCAAGTCTGCCACTTTTACCGACCCCACAGGTGAGCCAACGTAACCATCACAAAGTGGCAGGGCAAACTTTGAGAACTCCATTTTGGTGTGACCCTCAAGGGTGGACATTAAAGGCTGAAGGGGTTCAGGGGAAACGGGTTGCTTTTCCACTCCTCACAGACCTCTGACGTGCCACAATGAGGCAAGGACGAGCATCTAGAGAGCAGTTTGTACCCGGGAGCAAAGGGACAGCCCAGCTCCATGCAGCTCTGTGCAAAAATTAAAGTGAAAAGCATAGGGGGCTCATGCTTATGTTCAGTGGGGGTATGACCTGACAGGGACCAGAGCTGTCCATACCAGTCTCCCTGGGTTTTAAGCAGGGCTTGTCAACAAGGCTTTGGGTCTGAGTCCCAAATCCAAGTCTTTGGCACCAAGTCCCAAGTCTGAGTCTTTAGCATCAAGTCCCAAGTCCAAATCCAAGTCTAAGTCTTTAGCACCAAGTCCCAAGTCTGAGTCTTTGGCACCAAGTCCCAAGTCTGAGTTTTTGGCACCAAGTCCCAAGTCCAAATCTAAGTCCCAAGTCTGAGTCTTTGGCACCAAGTCCCAAGACCAAACCCCAAATCCAAGTCTAAGTCTTTAGCA
>JAHTLZ010004466.1:0-13140 GCA_023846285.1 Phrynocephalus versicolor
TTCCAAAGCCAGGAAATTAAGTACCCAGCTTGCAACTGGGGCCGAGGACGTATATAGCCTGCATAATTAAAAATTGTAAATGGCCCAGAGAGTGCTTTAAGTGCTATGGGGTGGTTTATATACACAGCACACTTTGCTTTTTTACTTTATTAGATAATTGGGGAGCATGGAATACATCCAGTAAGGTCACCCTATTTTGAGTATTAGAATAACCACGCACCGTGACTGGAAATCTCATCACAGGATCTACAGGGATCTGCTTGGCCCACAGCTCCTGCGTTATTTTTTAAAATAACAATATCTATTGTAAGGTCGGCAATTATTCCAGTCATATCCTTGACACTGTACTGAAAAACAGAACATATTACAAGAGTTTAGGTCTGTGCTGCTGATTTCTGTCTCTCGTCGATAAGTGTTTCTGCTGCTTGGAGCTAACGATTCAAACGAGGATTCGCTAAACTCAAGTAGTTACTGAAATCTAGACTTTTGCCAAATCTCTAGACCATTCAGGTCACTCCCCACTTGTTATGACCCTAATACTATTTTCCAGGTATTTGAGATCTCCAAGAAGTGGTTTACTCAGTAATATCTCTTGACTTCTGCACAGCCTTTGACAAAGTGCCTTGTGATATTTTGATTAGCAAGCTAATTAGGTGTGGGAAGAATAGAACAAATGCATAAGAACATAAGAACATAAGAAGAGCCATGCTGGATCAGGCCAAAGGCCCATCTAGTCCAGCTTCCTGTATCTCACAGTGGCCCCACCAGATTCGTCTGGGAGCGCACCAGACTAGATATCTGTCTCCTGATCCCACTCCCCTGCATCTGGCCCTTGAAGTACCCTGGTTTAAAGCCTGGAGACTACACATCTCCATCATGGTTTGTAACCTGTGATGGACTTCTCCTCCAGGAATCTGTCCAGTCCCCTTGTGAAAGCATCCAGGCTAGATACCATCACCACCTCCTATTATGGCACGCAGTTCCACTGACTAACAATGCGCCATGTGAAAAAAATATTTTCTTTTCTCTGTTGTTACTCTCCCAACCCACAGTTTGAGTGGATGTCCCCTAGTTCTGGTATTTCGTGAGAGAAGCGTCTCTCTACCCACTTGACTCATGCCCTGCATTATTTTGTACATCTCAATCATATGTAGTAGGTAGGGAGAAAGGAGATAGTGCCAGGCTGCCTACAAAATGGTACCCAGAGAGTGGGTCATCAATGGCACGGCACTTTCAGAAGGATGTCAATAAACTGGAACAAGTTCGGAGGAGGGCAACAAGGATAATCAGGAGGGCTGGAAGCCAAGCCCTAGGAGGGAAGACTGAAAGAACTTGAGAAAGGAAGGCGGAGGTTGGGGATGGAGATAGGATTGCACTTTCAAATCCCTGAAAGGCTGTCCTACAGAGGAGGGGCAGGATCTGTCCTCGGTCACCCCAGTGTGCAAGATGTGCAACAATAATGGCAGGAAGCCAGATTTACGCTGAATGTCAGGACAAAGTTCTTAACTGTTGAAGCTATATGACAATGGAACCTGTGCCATAGAATCCTAGAGTTGGAAGAGACCTCAAGGGCAATCCGGTTCAACCCCCTGCCATGCAGGAAACTCCCCCCCCCCATTGCAGGACGCCCAACGGATGGCCATCCAGCCTCTACTTAAAAACCTCCAAAGAAGGAGACTCAACCACTCTCCTTTGGGGCAGCATCTTCCACTGCTGGACAGCTCTAACGGTCATGAAGTTCTTCCTAAGGTTCAAATGAAATCTCTTTTCCTGTAGTTTGAGACCATGGCCTCTGTCCTCAGAGGGAGGTGGTCAGTGTTCCAACGCTGGCGGTATTGGACACCCACCTGTCCAATCTGCTTTGGTGGGGATTTCTGATGGCCTCAGAAGCTCCTTTCGACGCCATTGTTCTAGGATTCTACCGGTGATCTCTGGCTCCCAGTAAGCAGGGATTTGAACTCAGACATAGGTCCAAGCCTTACCCACGCACCCACCCACCCCAGCTCTCATCCTAAACCACACATCTAACTTCTTGAGCTGTTGCCCTGTCAAGTTCATCTCATTAGAATGCGAAAAGTGCTAAGAGAGCTTCCAGAGAAGCTGACCTGTCTTTTTGCTTTGACTGAGCAAGCTTAGCGCAGGCAATTATTTAACTGGGTTGTCAATAAGCGCCGCGCAGGGAGACATAATTTAGGCCACAGGCAGAGTGAGCAAAGGCTTCAAAGCAGGGAGCGGGATTATTATTAGATTTTAAATCGGCCTCTCCCTCTGCGGAGAAAGAATGAGAAGACTCGAACACCCCTCTTAAACTAGTGAACTACAACTCACTTTTCATCAGATTTTCAATGACGCATCAGCCCATCAGCAAATGAGCAGTGTGTTGTGTTGTGTCGTTACAGTCATGACCAACCCTTCATGATGCCCATGTCCATGGAGTTTTCTTGGCAGGAATACTGGGGTGGTTTGCCAGTTCCTATTCCAGGTGCTTACAGCAGCTGGTATTCCCTGGTGGGTCTCCCATGCAAGTACTAACCAGGGCCGACCCTGCTTAGCTTCCAAAATCAGGTGTGATCAGATGCGCTTAGGGGATCTAGGCAGCTCCGACTCTTCGTGGCTCCATGTCCACGGAGTTTTCTTGGCAGGAATACTGGAGTGGCTTGCCACTTCAGATGCAGCTTGACAACAGCTCTGCTTCCTGCCCCAACTAAGGGACTTCCTGGCAATTATTTCCATCTTGCCAAGACCTCTACATTGAAGAACGGTGTGTGTATTGTGTCGCTACAGTTGTAACCGACTCTTCATGACCCCATGTCCATGGAGTTTTCTTGGCAGGAGTACAGGAGTGGTTTGCCAGTTCCTACTTCAGGCACCTATAGCATCTGGTATTCCCTGGTGGTCTCCCATCTAAGTACTAACCAGGGCCGACCCTGCTTAGCTTCCAAAATCAGGCAATATCAGATGTGCTTAGGGCATTTAGGCAGGCGTAAATGAGCAGAACAGGGGTCAAACCAAGCACATTTACAAACTATGTCTTTGTATACTTTGGAGGCCAACTTAAGGTGTTGGTGTTTTGGTTCTCATTCCATGGTATCCTGGTGCTCCTGACGTGAAGCAACCCTGTTAGAGCAGTATGTTGGTGGAACCAATGACCCTGAGAGGTGGTGAGTGCTCCAACAATGGAGGCATTTGAGATAAGATTACACAACCACCTGGAAGATGTCCTATTATTTGTATTCCTGCATAAAGAAAGGGGTTGGACCCTTTCAATTTCATGATTCTATGAGATGTTCCTGGCTTATCAGTTACCAACGCCATCTGCCTCCCAGTGAGTTTTCATGGCCAATCAGGAATTTGAACCCCTTACCAGCCTGAATCTGACTTAAGGCAACCCTTCAGGTGTCTCAACCTGTTTCAGTTTGGTTTGGATTCCCAAATCTCATCCATATCAGGGATCCAAGTCTACAGGAGAGTAGTTCTCAACCTTGGCTTCCTGGATGTTGTTGGTCTAAAACTCCCAGAAGCCTTCGCCACTAACTTAAGATAGGCAGGATTTGTGGGAGTTGTAGTCAATGAAGGTCTGGAGACCCAAGGCTGGGAACCACTGCTGTCGGGGAACGTGATGGAAGACATTTTGTAAAACTAAGGAGGCGTCTTTATGTGCTCAGTTTTATTCTACTCTCTCAGTTCAGAAGTGTCGTTTTTCCATCTTGCATCATGATTTTATGGGTCTTGGTTGGCCTCAACAGCCATCAGCGCTGTACATAGTGTTTCATTTTTAGAGTTTCATCTCAGTGTTCACACCTATTGCTTGACCAAAACAATAGAAGACTGAGAGGTGATAGGAATGCACTTTTCAAATATTTGAAGGGCTATCCTACAGAGGAGGGGAGGTGTCTGTACTCAGTCAGGGCAGGTCGCGCAACAAGGGAGAGATCCCATCTTTTGGCTGAACATGCTGAAAAACTTCCTAACTGTTAGAGCAGTACAATGACAGAACCAATGTCCTCAGGATGTGGCAAGTGCTCCAACACTGCAGGCATTCAAGAGAAACTTGGGCAAACACCTGGCAGGTGTCCTTTGATTTGTAGTCCTTCATGGAGCAGAGTGTGGGACTTAGAGTGGCATTAGAGACCACTTCAAACTTCCCTGTTCTTTGATTCTATGGTAATGGCCTGTTTTGTTTTTGTTTTGTTTTTGTCTTTGTTTTGAGGGGGGAAAGTTCTGTTAGCCAAAGGCTAATTAATTCAAACACACCAAATGTGCTGTAGCAGCAGATATAATTAACAGGGTCTGGGCTTGTGCAGAGTCTATAACTCTACACCTAGTATGTAGGGATAAAGGGTTAGGGTTAGGGTTAGGGCTAGGGTTTTAGAATAAATAAACTCCACACACAACAAGTCAGTCTGAATTAGTTTTCACGAATGTTCAACTTCCTCCCCTTTGATGCTGAAAAGAATTGGGGTGGGCATGACTACCGACATATTGATGTGCAACCTTGAATTAAAAAATGCTTCCAGATGGTATTGTAGCAACTGTCAATATTTAAATCGTCTGTTCTTATGGCCAGTCTGCAAGTATCCAGAAGCACACAAAAATTTTTCTTTGACGACTGCAAAGAGCTTACCGTAACTAAAAACTAATATCATCATAAGATTTAGTGGCAGCATTTTTTAAAAAAAAAAAAAAGAAATACTGATTTTTTAAAATAAAAGAATAAATTATATCCGTTTCAAGATGCTTGCACACAGAGAGATAACTACAATGTATGATAACACTGTTAGATTTGCAATCATTTTCAAGCAAATGAGCCACATAATAAGGCTGGCTTTATCTGCTATTCTTGAACAGCAAACTTTCCAATTATGCCACAAAAGAAATTACTATATGTTGCTAATTACCGAATTTTTAATCTTGGGCTCACATAAAAGTAGGAATGGGAGCTTCCCCTAAAACACTAAAGCAATTCTGGCACCTTAAAAATGAACCGATTTTATGTAACATAAGTTTTCGCAGAAAGCTTGAATTGTTGGTCCTGATGGTGTGTTGCAGAGGTCTTGATTGTGTGTGTGTGTGTGTGTGTGTGTGTGTGTGTGTGTGTGTGTGTGTGTTTGCAGTGACAGTCTAAAGCAGTAGTGGCAAACTTTCGGCACACCAGATGTTTCTGGACCACAACTCCCAGTGCTCTCAACATCACAGTAATCCAAGCTTATGCACCAACTACCAACAATGAAGAGGCTGAAACTGACCAATCTGTGAAAACGTACAACTCCTTCTAGAACTGACACCAAAGAAAGATGTTCTCCTCATCATAGGGGACTGGAATGCTAAAGTAGGGAATCAAGTGGTAAAAGGAATTAGAGATAGGCACGAAATGAACTTTTGGTTTGTTTCGTTATTCGTTATTTGTTACATTCTGCAACAAAATGAATAACGAATTGTCCCCTCTAAAAGAAACAAAATGAAACGAAACGGTAATTTATGTTTTGGTTCAGTTCGTTTTGTTTCCCGGTGTCTCCTACCTGGTGCTGCTCCTGGCCTGGTCCTCCGTCCTGGCTGCAGGGAGGGCCCAGCAGCCTCCCGGGGGGGGGGGGGGGATAGGAAAAAAAGAAATAAAAATACAATTAAAAAATTTAAAAAGATCCGGCACACAGGCCCGATACCGGCCTGTGAGCACCGAACCCAGCCTGCGGGTCGCCGAACCAGCTCACTGGCCATGGTAGCGACCCATGGGCCAGGAAAAAATATTTTAAAAGCCGACCGGCCCGCACTACAGCTGGTAGGCAGGCCATTTTTTTATTCGTGGTGACCATCTCTAATTTAGAATAGCAAACATTATACACAGCATGGCCTCTGGCTCCCTCTTGTGGTCAGTTCTAGAAACGCCCTCTATTATTATTATTATTATTATTATTATTATTATTATTATTATTATTATTATTATTATTATTATTATTATTATTATTATTATTATTATTATCAATCAATCAATATAAAGTTTATTGTCTTGGCTACAAGCCATCACAATCAGAAAATACAAAGAGATAAATAGATAAAACAGTCATGGCATTAAAAGGAAAAGGTAAAGGAAGCCATATAAAGATAAAGTTTCTTAAGTTGACCTCTCTTATCAGACAGAAGGGTGTGAAAAGGAGCACTGATACCACCTCATATGAGGGAGTCCCCTACACAGCTCACTGCAATTGTGCTCAGAAAGTTGGCACGGATTTTTCTAGCAGCTTTGGCAAACCTAGCAACTCTGTAAGTGATGTAAGGGTCAGAGTCTGAAAGCAGCCTACCCACTTTAACCTGAGGACTCTCCGCCTGCAAGGGGGCCAAGATGTTGCCTAGAAGGTTGGCCCTTGGGTTGTGGTAGAGTTGGCAATTTAATAGATAGTGAGCCACATCCTCTATCTCAGCAGCGCCGCAGATACAAAGTCTTAGGTGTCTGGGTACATTGTTGTACCTTCCATCCAAGACAGCAGTTGGCATAGTTTGGAAGCGGAGTTCAGTAAAGGCTGTTCTCAAAGAGGGGATAGTAAGTGAATGTAAATAATGTGCCCTTGAATGATTGGTTTTCCATAGCTGGTACCAGTGAGAGAAGCCTGAAGAATTAATTAGGGCAAGGTCCTGATCATTGTCTTGTTTATATATCCACTCCTTCAGCATACTTTTAACTCCTGGGAAAACATAAATATCAGTGGAAAGAGATTTAGATTTCAAAAGGTTTTGTACCAAAGTGGCCCATCCACCACTCTTCCACTGCTCCATCAGACAACGTTTGGGAAGGCGATAGTCAGGCATGTCCAATATCCTCTTATAAAAACAGAATATGGCAAGAGTTGCCCTGGCATTGATGGAGATCATGTCTGTTTCTACTCTGAGGAAGGCTGCTGGGGTCCCTTGTGGTACCACCAGTATGTGCCTCAGGAATTTATTTTGCTCTACTTCAAGTGTATGTAGGATGTTTGGATCCAAACCCCAGATCTCAATTCCGTGTTGCATTTGTGCGATCACCCTTCCTGAGAAGACCTTTAAAGCTGGGGATACCAATTTACCGCCCTTGGAGTGAAAAAATTTAATTAGAGCATGACTAGATTTCTGAGCTGAGATTTTAACAGCCTTGACCTGTGTTTTCCAGCAGTTTCTCTCATCAAAATGCACTCCCAAATATTTAAAGGTGTGTACTTGTTCTATCCTGTCCTCACCAATACACCAGTTGAATTTGGGGGGCTGCCTTCCGAAGATCAAGACTTTGGACTTTGCATAATTTATTTTAAGGTGTTCTGTCTCACTAAACTCTCTGAGCTTATTCAAGCTTCTCTTGAGCCCCTTCTTGTTCATTGATAATAAGACAACATCATCCGCATAAATGAGTGCTGCAATCTTATAATTACCGATTGAAGGGGGGAAGTGATTGGGATGGTTTAAAGTTTTTACGATATCATTGATATAAAAGTTAAAGAGGAGAGGTGCGAGCAGGCATCCCTGTCTAACACCTTTGTTTACACAAATTTCCTCTGAAACCCTTCCATCTGAGCTAATCCTTACCCTCAATTTAGAATTAGTGTAAAGTTCCTGAATTAGGAATAGCAACCTCTTATCGATGTCCGTTGCTGCCAGCTTATCCCATAGACGGTTCCTTGTGATTGTGTCAAATGCGGAAGAGAAGTCGATAAAGGCTGCAAAAAGCCATTTGAAAGGCTTAGTGGTATATTTGCAGACTAGGTGGTGTAGCACAAAGATCTGGTCCACCGTGCTGTGGCCCTTCCTATTATTATTATTATTATTATTATTATTATTATTATTATTATTATTATTATTATTATTATTATTATTATTATTATTATTATTATTATTATAAACTGTATTTCTATGCCTCCTTTCTCCCTGAAGGGACCCAAGGTGACTTACAACATAGATAGATAGATAGATAGATAGATAGACACCGACACACACACACACACACACACACACACTTTTACAAGCTAAACTTACAGTTTCACAACCACCTGGTTCTCTCCTGGGCTTACTTCCGTGTATAAGGCAACCCTCAATTTTAAGTCTAACAATTTTAGACAAAATTATAGTCTTATGCATGGGGAAATACTGAAAATGGAGGGAGGGAAGGAGGAGAGAAGGACAGACGGACAGACAGATGGAGGGACGGATGGATGGATGGTTTTCCATGTACAAGACTATATTTTGTCTAAAACTGTTAGACTTAAAATTGAAGGTCATCTCATATGTGGACATAAGTGGAGGAGTCAACCGTGTAGTTGCAGAACTGTAATTTTGCGCTGGGAAAGTGGGGGGTTGTCTTATACATGGGGGGCATCTTATAGCTGAAAAAAATAGGATAGCTCTCTAGCAAATTCTGTACTGTCCTCTTCTGGCTCCCGTTAGTAACTAATTCTGATAACTTCATTGTATATTTGTGTCTTTCTAAAAAATATTTTCAATGTTATCATCAGACTGTGGATACATGAATAAGTAGTACTGGTTCCATGGATGAAGGTGCCTTTCTGTAGTTAGGAACTCACCAACATTTCCTTTTTTTTGTGCCGAATGTGAAGTTTCATGTTTGAAGTTAGCATGTTTACCAGAAAATTTGAACTTCTCAGCATCTTTTAATTAGTTGATTTAGCAAGCATGAAACACAAAGAGGTTGGCACAGTGTGAGCAGTCAGATCAGGCCACCACACACCCTTTATTGAAGCTGCAAATTAAAAAAAAATACACAAGGGGCGGAAGGGTACATGTGTGGTATAAATAAGACTATACGCGGCTGAAGCCTTCCTTCTCCTCCTCCTTCTCTCCATCCCGCCACCCTCACAGGAACCCATGAAAGGGCCTTCTCAGCTGCTGCGCCCAGACTCTGGAACTCCCTCCCACTAGAGGCCAGGCTGGGCCCCATCTCTGATG
Source organism: Phrynocephalus versicolor (assembly GCA_023846285.1). NCBI lineage: Eukaryota > Metazoa > Chordata > Lepidosauria > Squamata > Agamidae > Phrynocephalus > Phrynocephalus versicolor. Next base: position 8,923 of record JAHTLZ010004466.1, read on the forward strand.
TCCTTCCGGAAACAGGCAAAGACCTTCCTCTTTAGGCAAGCTTTCTCTGAATGATGGTCTATCATGTGTCTTTTATATGAATTATGGGCTCGGATATGCTTGGTATTTACAACCACTTATAACCTTGTAGCTTTAATGTAATGTTGTCTATTAATGCTGTAAGATGTCCTTCAATTCCTTACATAAGAACATAAGAAGAGCCATGCTGGATCAGGCCAAAGGCCCATCAAGTCCAGCTTCCTGTATCTCACAATGGCCCCATCAAATGCGTCTGGGAGCGCATGAGACTAGATATCTGTCTCCTGCTACCACTCCCCTGCATCTGGCCCTTGAAGTACCCCAGTTTTAAGCCTGGAGATGACACATCTCCATCACGGTTTGTGACCTGTGATGGACTTTTCCTCCAGGAATCTGTCCAATCCCCTTTTGAAGGCATCCAGGCCAGATGCCATCACCACATCCTGTGGCAGGGAGTTCCATAGACTAACAACAAACTGGGTGAAAAAAATATTTTCTTTTGTCTGTTCTTGCTCTCCCAGCCCACAATTTGCGTGTATGTCCCCTAGTTCTGATAATTTGTGAGAGGGAGAAGATCTTGCTCTCAATACTTGAAAATGTCTTAATTTTACTGGACTATATATTACCCCTCATTACTATAAGCTGCCTTGGGTCCTTTTCCAAGGGGAAAGGCAGGGTGAAAATGCTGTAAAATAAAATGAAATAAGATAAATGTCAGCAGCAGTTCCAACAGATGAGCACATTTTGTGGTCTGGCTAGCCTTTTTTTAAAAAAATAAAATAAACATTATTTCCCCCCCTTGATTCTTGTATTCTTTTATTCTGGGCTCTTCATTTTGGCTTTCCCCTGGACCTGCTTATCACGGGTCAGAAAGCAGTTCCCTAGTGCTGAACAAATGTCCACTCTATTACATCACAACGGCCCAACACTATGATGTCATAAGGACCCTGCCCATTGGGTTTGGATCTTGTCCCTGGAAGCCTGGGATGCTGACAAAGTGGCAACCCTCCTCAAACGCAGCTCAAGTCTCTGGACTTGGATCTAAAAACATGTCTCTTTTGGCACTCTGTTGCCCAAAAGGACAGCCTCAAATGGGAGAAAGCAGAAACTTAGTGGTGTTCCCCCTCCCCCAATCTTTCTGCAACAGACATGCCAAACCAGACAGCTGGCTCGAGAATGAGAGGGTGCTGCCAGTCTGGGCTTGTGGTGGGCTGTGCATGGCCCAGAACACGACACAGCATCATGCGCACGACACAGATGGGTTTTCTTCCATCGGTTGTTGCCTGCCCAAAGACAACAGTGATGGCTTAATGCCTCTCTGCAGAGCAGCTCATGCCAGGGAGCGGCGTATCTTGGCGCCTTCATCTTCAGCACCAAAGGAGCTGCCCAGCTGAGGCCAGCATGCCATGCGCACATTTCTGCATGCTGGGGGGGGGGTCCTTCTCTGACATGGAAGGACTCAGGGGTGATAAGGGGCCGAGCCTGAACTGGGGGAAGGGGGGGCAGACAAACAGTGCCAAGCCTTCGGGCTCCCTGTTGCTCCGAACATCCAAAACCACACTGGTACATCTCGTCTCTGTGGCATTGGAGGCCTCGAACAGAGGCAAACAAGCCATCTAATCCCCCACCATAATTTCCCAATGTGATTACTTAAACAGCACGGGCAAAATCCCTCATTCGGCTGCTTAATTAGCTGGTGGGCATGGAAACGTCTACTTTGTGTGTCATCGGCGCATGGAAATGGTGGGCCTGGGATGGCCCATTAAGGAATCCAGCTGGCAGGCCAGGGAAGAGGGCAACCTGCATGGAAATGTTAACCCAAGGAGAAGATAAACACAGCACCCTCAGCCGATGCCTGCCTCCAGCCCCGTGTCAGGCATCTACACCGCTCCCATTAACCCTGTGTTAAATTATTCCCCTCCCCCATTTGCAATGATCGCCCATGTGTTCAAGGTGGGCAAATGAAAAGCTCAGCTGTCTCCTTGCTAGGAGGCTTCTTATGGGCATCTGGCCAGGCAGAGTGGCAGAATGATGGTTCCTTCACGACTCACATGTGCATGGACAACCTGTCGCTGGAAAGGACATTTGAAGACACAGGTGGGCAACCAAGGCTGAGCACAGGGCTCGCTCCGTGGCCAGCTAGCACACATGACTGCGAGCAGAAGGTCCCGTCGATGGCTGTCAGCTGATTCTGTAACAAAAATGCTCCGTAAATGGTTGTGCTTTTGGAGAACACTATAGAGGGTAAAAACCAGAGGAAGATTGTGAAGAGCTCCAGAAGGATCTCTCCAAGCTGGGGGAATCGGCTGCGAAATGGCAAATGTGTTTCAATGTAGCCAAATGTAAAGTAATGCATATTGGGACAAAAAATCAAAACTTTATCTATCAACTCATGGGCTTTGAGGTCTCTGTGAAGGATCAGAAAAGAGATCTTGGTGTGTCTCCCCAATGTGTGTCAGCGGTGAAGAAGGCCAATTCCATGCTAGGGATTATCAAAAAGGGGGTTGAAAATAAAATAGCCAACATTATAATGCCATTGTACAAAACGACAGTAAGGCCGCACCTGGAGTATTATGTACAATTCTGGTCACCGCATCTCAAGAAAGACCTAGTGGAACTGGAAAAGGTGCAAAAGAGAGCGAACAAAATGATTACTGGGCTGGGGCACCTCCCTTATGAGGAAAGGCCAAAACATTTGGGGCTCTTTAGTCTGGAAAAAAGGCGCCTGAGGGGGGATATGATTGAGACGTACAAAATAATGCAGGGCATGAGTAAAGTGGATCGAGGGAAGCTCTTCTCCCTCTCACAAAATACCAGAACTAGGGGACATCCACACAAATTAAGGGCTGGGAGAGTAAGAACAGACAAAAGGGAAAAAAATCAACCAGCGCATTGTTAGTCTGTGGAACTCCCTGCCACAGGATGTGGTGATGGCATCTGGCCTGGATGCCTTCAAAAGGGGATTGGACAGATTCCTGGAGATAAAGTCCATCCCAGGTTACAAACCATGATGGAGATGTGTCATCTCCAGGCTTAAAAAACAGGGGTTCCTTCAAGGGCCAGATGCAGGGGAGTGGTATCAGGAGACAGATATCTAGTCTCGTGTGCTCCCAGAGGCATTTGGTGGGGCCACTGTGAGATGCAGGAAGCTGGACTAGATGGGCCTTTGGCCTGATCCAGCAGGGCTCTTCTTATGTTCTTATGTTCTTATAGATGTTTTCCAAATTCTGCTTTGAAGCTTGAGACTTTTGTTTTATTGTATCCCTCTTTTCTCCACCATCTTAAAATGAAACCTGGAATCAGCATGTAGGAACACCAGACCTTAACATGCAGGAACATCGGAATCTTATTTTATAGCAACTTGGTTCCTTTTGACATGTTCCCTTCTTTGACAAGCAGTGGCTCTCCAGGCCCTCGGGAATGTCAGGCAAGAGTGCCAATGGATGTCTTTTCTAGATCTACGTGCAGACAGATATTCTTAGGCTTTCTTCCCTTTTGTTAATACAGTCACTTCTTCATCATCCATACTGCATGATACTTCTAGAGACTGTATTTCCCTGCCATAAATGCTTGAGGGATCAAGTCTGCCACTTTTACCGACCCCACAGGTGAGCCAACGTAACCATCACAAAGTGGCAGGGCAAACTTTGAGAACTCCATTTTGGTGTGACCCTCAAGGGTGGACATTAAAGGCTGAAGGGGTTCAGGGGAAACGGGTTGCTTTTCCACTCCTCACAGACCTCTGACGTGCCACAATGAGGCAAGGACGAGCATCTAGAGAGCAGTTTGTACCCGGGAGCAAAGGGACAGCCCAGCTCCATGCAGCTCTGTGCAAAAATTAAAGTGAAAAGCATAGGGGGCTCATGCTTATGTTCAGTGGGGGTATGACCTGACAGGGACCAGAGCTGTCCATACCAGTCTCCCTGGGTTTTAAGCAGGGCTTGTCAACAAGGCTTTGGGTCTGAGTCCCAAATCCAAGTCTTTGGCACCAAGTCCCAAGTCTGAGTCTTTAGCATCAAGTCCCAAGTCCAAATCCAAGTCTAAGTCTTTAGCACCAAGTCCCAAGTCTGAGTCTTTGGCACCAAGTCCCAAGTCTGAGTTTTTGGCACCAAGTCCCAAGTCCAAATCTAAGTCCCAAGTCTGAGTCTTTGGCACCAAGTCCCAAGACCAAACCCCAAATCCAAGTCTAAGTCTTTAGCA